>VDFB02361446.1:0-125623 GCA_007258455.2 Sequoia sempervirens | reverse complement strand
TGATTAAGAAGATATTGAATAAGGATGTTACATCGAAATAGTCAAAATTAATAGTTTAAGTGTAGTTCCCTAAGTTTTTTCCCAAGATATTAATGGTAAATGAATAATTTAAAAAATGATACAGTTGTGACATAAACATGCCACAATACACACATACACACTAGATATGTTGTAACACAATACAAAAATGCTCATAGAATATGATCACATGCACAGAACAAGATTGCACAAGCAAAAAACATGACAATTTCATCATAATGACCATACAAGTAGATAAAGTTTTCTCTTGATGTGGTGAAAAAGGTACAAGAATAATAACCCTCATCTCTCATGAATGGATAAACTACAAATATAAATGCACCCTCATTTCCAATTCCAAGGAAACCCAAGTATTGTTCCATCCCACAAAATAAACCAAGACACAATCACGGATCCTAAAAATGTGGAAACAACATCCAATCGTAATTGATGTTAAATAGGAGGTAAATTGACTAGGTAGGTCACTTTCTCAACCTAAAAGTAATAAGAGAAGTAGCATTTCCTCTTGAGGCATGAAATTAGACACAAAATAAAGCATAAATACAAAAGGACATAATATCTCACCAAACTAATATGATAGGCATTCAAGGTAGACCCTAAGGAATAACTTTCATTTAACATATTTTGTAAATAGTTAGCAACTAACCTTAAGAATCACCCTTTTTGGACCCAAATTTCATTTTTTTCTAGTATAAAATTACCTAACTAATCTATGTTGGTTTGAATAGGGGTATTTCTTATTCAATTTCTCATTTGAAGTGTGAACAAGGCACATTGTTTAACTATTCATTAGTTAGGACCTATTCAAGCATGTTCACATATTATGTTTACTTAATTATTTAGTAATATTTATATAATTATTAGGTACACATGTGATCTTATCTTTAATTATCTCATGGCATATGATTAAGACACATGCCACAATATTTTCTTTTCATATATCTCAATCTTGTATTTATAAGCAAGGCATCATATGTACATTTTCATATAGATGTCTCATAGATTATAATTTATTTTCTACCACAATCAAGAAATTATTTCTCCTATTAATTTCTTATTGAAGGTAATCTTTGGTCTTATAGGTGATCTCAAAGCTTGAATCCATTGGTGACTCTTACATGGTATTAGAGCTTTAGATATGTAAACCCATCTTGAATTTGGGAGATAATCAAGTAGGATATTTCTTTGCATGAACTTTGAGGAAAAATGACCTCACCCTTGAGTCGAGAAGGCCCAAAAACCCTTATTCTCATAAATGGAACTCTATATTTTGGAGTCATTTTTATGTCATTTTAGGAGGGTTTGAAAAAAATTGTAGAAAATTTATTTTTATGGTCATACAAAATTCATATTGTAAAAATCTATACCTATCATACCTTGACCTACCATCCAATCATAGTATATAGGAGTCAGTAAATATAATATTGCCTTTGTTTGTGTCAATCTATGCATCAGTTTGCCTCATAACGACATCATAAGGTATGAATTTGTAATTTTTAAATTAAAATATTGTTAAGGCTAAGGCACATTTTTGGTACTTGGTCACTTGATCACTAATGGGGGTTTCTACCCAGTCCCAAAGGGACTTATCCCCATGGGAAACACAATCACAACCACCCGATCCTGTCACCTTCAAACCACTCTACCAGAAAATGTTGTTGAACTCGTCTCCTCCATCTAGCTATGTGAACCAAGTAGCCTGAGAAACTTTTTCCAGCCAAAGACTAGTGAAACTTCCTAGATCCACTACCAATGGGGAAACACCATTGAATCTAGCTGCCCAAAAGCATTATGGCCCCTTTTTGGCTTGTAAGGTAGCTATTTTTTTGTGATCCATAATTTTTCATCAAAATTTAGAATCTTGAAAATGATATATCATCGAAAATTTGGTTCCAAGTATTTTTTTAGTGGTGTAGATCTCATTATCAGATTTTTCTAACGATACATTTTATTGTTGATTGAAGTTGGATCTTTATTTTTTACTTTTGAGAGCTCATAACATAGATCTTCAATTTTCATAATTCTTACACTGGAAAGGTATTGGGGGAGCTCTACACATTTTTCTATGCACTTTTTCTAGATTTATAGATCTAAGTAATTTTTTTAGTTTATTGTATATTTAAGCTTTGATTGATTACTTGGAAATCCTAGCACTTGGAAAACTTTTATTTTGATCAAATTACTTCATATTAACTACTTAATATGTATTGAGATTTTGTATCTCTAATTTTATCATTTGAGGAGTGTATCATTGTAAAATCATGGGTTATGCAACACATCCTTCCATAATCATTTTGATTAAGGACAATTATGAGTCTAGAAAAAAAGAAATCCCGATGCATTGTAGGTGGCTCAATCTTTTGCCTCATCTTTATGGACTCATCCCTAAGCTAGATACACCTTGAAAGAAATTAGTTTAGGATAATAAAATGATCATATCTTAGGATTGATTGGTACAACTATTGGTGTTGATATTTTTTGGGAGATCTCATATACTAAATTCCCTCACACACTTTCAATTGGAATTTGGGAGATATTTGGAGACCCACATATCTCTCCACTCCCAAATGATCCTGCATCAGATTACCTCATTCCACTTTATGATGTAGACAATATACCTTTAAATTATTATACATTAGAGGAGCTTTAATATGATGTAGAGCTTGAACACCTTGATGGTATATAGAGACCTCTCATGTTGATCCTTCTCCTCCTATTGAGACTAAATCTCTATCATCTTTTGCTTCATCAAAGTTTAGATTTTTTTCAAGAGCTTCTATTGATTCATTGCAATAAGTAAATCATAGCCTTCTAGATTTCAATCATTGGGATTCCTATTTATCAAGCGCTACACCCTTGTTTATGGAGTCTCATATTGCAAATTCAAAAGGCTCATTTGAGGGGTTATCAATCCTCCTTGATGGAAACCCCACCATAGATTTTGTTCCATCAACTTCATCTTTGGATCGTGTTTATTGGGTGAAGCCACAATAGTGGTTTACAATTGAAGTGAGGAAGGAAAAATCACAAAAAATGAATGCATGGCAAAAAAATTGATTTTAGGGGTTCATACGAACCTATTAGTTCGACTGAACCCATCAGGGGTTCGGACGAACCCTCCTAATACTTTCCCGCCAAAAAATCCATCAAAACACCTTATAGAAGGGGGGTTCGAATGAACCTTGGTTCAAACGAACCCCCTTTATTCCTCATCCCCTCCTTGAGACACAAAAAAACCCTAAATTTTGGCACTTCGGAGGTCGAGTTGAGGATGAAAATGGAGGAATCTTCACAAACCCAACTTGAATCAGGTAGTCCTTAGAACGAGCTATCCAACGAATATAATTTTAATATGTTTTGGTTTTATTATGTATTTGTTTTTTTAGTTTTATTAAACATAGGTTTTTCATCAAAAATGAAGGTCTATGTTCTGCACATGCGGAAAAATAGCAGATTATCAAAAAAAAAATTGAAAAATGAGTGCACCAGATATTGAAGTCCTTGATCCAACAAAAAAAAATGAATTTTGATATATACAAAAAAAGTTATGCGTTATACGATCGTGCTATGTCTGAATTGTAATTGGTTTGACTTTGAAACTTGATTAATGAAAAAATATTCAATAAAAAACTGTCTAACCAAGTGGAAGCACTAGATATCAGAGTTAAGAATCTAAATTCGAAAGAATTAGAATTTTATCCTTCATGGAAAAAAAATTATGCGTTATACGTTGTGCGTCACTTTTTAAAAATGTTATTTTTTGAGAAAAACCAATTTTCATGGGAGATGGAAAAAGAAGTGCAATCTGATTCCAAAAATTTTGAAAAAAAATATTTTTACAATCTATAGACAAAATGTGACGAGACTCTAGTTTTCATCATCTTCAAATTCTTCACGGTTTAGCCGCTATAGGTGCCTGAATGTGAAGATTTAGTTTTAAACAATAATTTTAGTGTCCAGTTTGGCCAAAAATTGTAAACCACTATTGTGGGATCACCCTATCATTAGTTACCACTTGATCTCAAATTTTCACCTTCTTTATTGATTAGGTGTGTACCTAATTTGATTGTGGTATCTTCTATGGATATTGCTACATATGAGAAAATTTTATAGACACCATCATCATTCATTTTGATTTTTCTTCCTACTGATTTGTATCTAAAATTAGAAGCCTTCTTGTATTTATACTTGGTTTTGTTTCTTCCTAGGGGAGGAAAGTTATTTGCGGGCATTGGATTATCTTCATTCCTACATCATCTATACATCTATTCATTCTTGTGTTTATTTACTTCTCCCTATGCTGCACTTAATGGGAGTGTTGGTGTGAAGAGGGTTATTTCTTCTCTAGTATCCCTTTTTTAGTTTTAAAAAAGCATATTATCTAACTATTCATTAGTTAGAACCTATTCACACATGTTCACATGTTAAGTTTACTTAGAGATTTAGGAATCTTTCTAGAATTATTTTGTACACATTTGATCTTATCTTTAGTTGTCTCATGACAGAGGATTAAGCCACTTGCCACAATCTTGTCTTGTCATACCTCTCAATGTTGCCTTTATAAATAAGGCCTCATATGTATATTTTTAGATAGATATATCTCATATATCATAATTTATTTTTCACCATAATTAAGCAATTGTTTCTCATGTTTCTCTCTTGTAGAAGGTAATATTTGGTCATTACAAGTGATCATGGGAGCTTGAGTACATTGGTGACTCTTAGAATATAGAGGTTCTTCCTAGTGATCCCAATATTAGGGTGATCCCACTATACTGATTTACAATTTTTGGCCAAACTGGACACAAATAATTTTTTCTAACTAAATCTTCACCTTCATGAACCTATAGCGACTAAACCGTGGGGAATTTGAAGATGATGCAAACTAGTGATTTGTGACATTTTGTCTGTAGATTCTAAAAAGAAAAAAAAAATCAAACTTTTTGGAATCATATTGCAGCTAACTCCATCACTCAGCTAGTTTTTTCAGTAAACAACATTTTTTAAGGGTGACACTCAACGTATAGCATAACTTCAATGAATAGAGGAAAATTCTATTTTTTCAATTTGGATTCATATTTCTAATATCTGGGTGCTTCCGAATAGTTTCATGATGTTTTGGTGGATATTTTCATAATCAGTTTAAATTAAACCAGTACAATTAGAACATGGGCAGACTGCGTATGATGGCAACATTTTTGTGTCGAGGTCCGATTATTTTTGTTGGATCGAGACCAATGTCAGTGCTCATATTCAAAAAATTGATAATCACGGTTTTTCACATGTGCATAGCGAGCTTGATTTCGGTGAAAACCGCATGTTAATAAAACCAAAAAAAATGCATAATAAAACCAAACATATTAAAGTATAGATTGAATGGACCGTTCAAGACTACCATCGTCCAATTGGGTCTATGAAGTCTCCTCCATTTTCATCATCAACCTGAGCTTTGAAGTGAAAAATTCTAGACTTTTTTGGTGCCTAAGGGGGAGAAGGGGAAAAGGGGTGTTCGAGCGAACTAGGGGGTATCGCTCGAACCTGGGTTCACTTTAACTAGGGTTCGAGCGAACCCCCTTTCCACAAGCCTTCACTTTTGGATTTTTTCCAAGAATGGTGGAACCCATCATTAAATGGGTTTGCTCGAAGGGGGGTTGATTTGCACCAGACAAGTTCGTTTGAACCCCCAAAACCAATTTTTTTGCATGGGGTCATTTTTGCAACTTCCTTCCTCAGGAATCCTTAAACCACTTTTACTGGTTACCCATAACCTATTTCATCAATTTAATCACCTTTAGTAAAACACATAATTTTGAACTACTAGAATGTCCTATTTTGCATAACACAACCTCTGAAGACTCTATTTTTTTTATTTTGAAGTAGGTGTAAAGATTACCTCCAAGCCTACTATTCAAAACAACATCAAAACCAAGTTGACAACATTTTAAACAAGTAAAAGTACTAAAGACAAAAATCTATAACATTGTGAAGTCAAGAAGGTTGAACAATAAACATGTCATAGCACCTTCATCTTATGAGTTATTAAAAAACAATCTGAATCAATAATTTATATTGTGCCTATACTTTACAAAAAATCACATGATTATTATTCATGAGATAACATGCATTTTAATCATTTCATCATAAGACTATATGAAGGATCCAAACTACTAATCATAGAGTTCAATATACCACATCATATTGATGATTCTTACTCAATCATTGTATCAAATATAAGACATTATTAGAATATTATTACACTACTTTATTTTATTTTTAATTAAAAACAAAGTGGGGGTTTTAAAAAACACCACCCCTTTTTATTGAAATGCAATCTTATTATTGACAATGTTAAAACTCTCTAATTGCGGGGTGGATCTTTGAAGGACACAATGTCTCGCCTAGGAACAAAATAACCCCCATCAACTATAAGATTATGCCCATTGATGTAGGAAGCCTTATCAAATGCTAGAAACAAGAAAAAATTGGCCACATCATCAACAGTAAGCTTCCTTCCATTGGTGGCATTCCTCTGCATTTCATTTGAAAGGACCTCCTTAGGACATTTCCCATTAGACACCTCATCAAGCCACTCTTCAATCATCTTTGTCACGATCCCAAAGGATGACCACGGCATTGTTGTATTCACGTCTTTGCCAGCTCCACTGCACCGCTCCTCATCAACCCCAATAGACCATTCTTGGAAGCCATGTAGCCATGAGAGCAATTATCTGTCTTAAGAAGTGCCAACACACTGCAGTTAAAGAGTATGCAACCAGAATTGTGTGGAATCATGACCCTCGCAGCGTGCTTCATGCCTAACATAGACCCTGTCAAATTCACTGCCATCACTCTTTCCCAAGTGTCCAGTGGAACCTTCGTGGTGGAATTACCATGAGTGTGCAACATACCCGCATTGTTGACCATGATGTCTAGACGTCCCTTCTCCTCCATTGCTCGATCTACAACCCCTTTCACATGGCTCTCGATTGCCACATCACATTTCACAAATGAACAACTCCCATGGAGCGCTCGACAAACTTTAAGCCCTGCCTCTTCATCGATGTCACCAATGTACACATAAGCACCTTCTCCCACAAACTTCCTTGCCGTGGCTGCACCTATACCATTTGATCCACCTGTCACTATTGCCACTTTGCCTTCGAATCTCCTCATCCTATACCACACCCACCCAAATCATCAGATACACCAACATAAACTATGTAAACCAGACAAAACTAAATCCTTAAACATCACCATACAAGTAAAAAGCAAGGAAAAAGAATCAAAGCATTCGGTGATACAAGCTTACACTGACGAAGCCAACTCAAGTTAATAAATCAACTTAAAAAGATGTACACCATAGACTACGTAAATCAGTCCACCATTGCCATGGAATAAGCAGAAAGCAAGAAAAAAGCATAAAAGCATTCTATTATACAAGCTTACCCTGAGCAAGCCATTAAGAAAATTCTGCGTCTACTCAAACTGTTCCTCTGCTCTTAGCTTTGGCTACTTGTGTAAATTGTATAAGAAATGAATGTTATATAGACCTCCATTGTCGCCGTCAAGTCTGAACCGACTTATTCAACTCTCCCCTTACTTATGCTCACTACTTCTGTCACTGGTTATATTAAATTAGTAAAACAAATAAAGAAAGTCATTAAATTGGTGAGTCTAAGAAGGTGGTATGAACAAGTCAAGTGAACAGATTCTCTCTCTTAATATTATTTCAGCCGCCCGCGGGCATTACGTGCTCAAAGAAATGCCCACACGGTACGTGCATATTATTATAACAAATAAAATCATAATATATTCTTTCAATCTCACTCATTTATACTGTTTAACTCCAATGTCGCTACCAAAACATTCTGACATACCATCCCTTGTTCTGATTTTAGCTCTAACATTCTCATACAATCTGTGAACAGCTGCTCTATATACATTTGGGATGCCTAATTCCTCCATTCTATTCCATAGTTTGTCTCTAGGTGCCGTGTCACACTGAGTTTAATGGTGAAGAACTTGTACTCTTGAAAAGAGGTCACAAGTTCAAATCCTGCAGGGGGTAAGGTATGTACACCTCATATTGTGGAGCACGAGTTGGGTGCCTCCCTCAGATTTGGGAGTATGAGGAGTCCCATATATACTGTAAGCTGTCTGTAGACCCAAAAACAGATTGCCTGGTATTCGTGGACTATAAAATAATATTATTATTATTATTATTATTATTACGTGGTCAAAGAAATATTCAAATCAAAATATATTATTATAACAAATAAAATCATAATATATTCTTTCAACCATCTCACTCATTACGTGGTCAAAGAAATATTCAAATCAAAATATATTATTATAACAAATAAAATCATAATATATTCTTTCAACCAGCTAACTCATTACGTGATCAAGGAAATATTTAAATGAAATCCTTTCACTTATCATAAATTATTCTCGATTAAATAATTAAGAGGATGCTGAAGGTTTGACTTTAGATGTGGTACAAATGGAGCAATTTCATTTTTTAAGTTAATAATGCTTACAAACAATTAGATAAAATCATTTTGTTCGTTTGTCGTCTTTTTTTCATAGTAGAGCCTTTATTGGATATTGTCCTTTCAAACCACTTTTCCATACAAATTTGATTGAATAGTAATTTGCTAAACTCAAGGTTAAGAAGTCACAATTTTTTTCACATGTTACTGCTAACACATGAAACCATGTTGGCCCATATTTGATGTGTTTGGGACTTGGAACCCCATGATATGCATTAGACATGCTAAATTGATTGGTGGAATCTATAGGCACCAACTAGCCCATTTCCACTACTACTCATATGACACCACCACCTTAAAGTCCCACCAAGCCACAATCACATTGGAAGCTTAGCCTTTTGCTCTTGCTTTGCAACTATACATAGATAAGCTCCACCACTATACTACTAGAGGTGCTCAAATTAAAGCACATCTTCACTAGTTAAAGATTGGAGACAAAGTTTCTAAAGATTTTAGGGAAAGGAGAAGGATCTAGAATTTATGATATTAAATTAAATTACAAGAAGCAACTAAACTGAAATGACATTAATAACTAGAAAACATGACAATAAACATCAAGCAACAACCATTTAATCAAGTAAAAGAAAAATAATAAGAGTCAAAAAGAGTGGGTCTTTACTAAATATATGTTGGTTGTGTTTTGATTTTTATATACACAACATGTTGCTCCATACCGTGTTGCCATTGTAGGTTGTCTCTTAGTATAATAACACTTAATAAATTTTAGAGGCATGCATAAAGCATTCTATGATATAAGCTTACCTTGATCAAGCCATAACAAAACTCTACAACTATTCAAATTGTTCCTTTGCTTATAGGTTTGGCTCTTTCTACAAATTGTCCAAGAAATACAAGGGAGAAATGAGTGTTATGTAGACCTCTCTTTTCTCCTCCAAGTCTTTTCAAATTAACTTATTGTTCAACAAGAAAACGAATAACACTTCTTTTTAAAATTCCAAATGACTCAACTTTCCGTTTTTGAGAAGTTCTACAAATTCACATCACATGAGGGATTTTTTCTAGTCTTTTCTCTAATAGTTTTTTTACCTAATAGTATTCCCCTCAAGGCCTAAATTTGATGGTCATATGGTCATATGGTCATATTTAGTTATTTTAATTCTAAAATATAAGTAGATCAGTTTTAAGAAGATTGTATTGCTTGAAAAGGGAGATTTTAGATAACCCCTCAATATTTCTATATGATTTTTTGTATATATTTATATAATCTAATACATTTTTTTCTAAAAAAGTGTAAGCCCTTAATATTTGAAGGGAAACTTCAAATAGATGACCATCATAAAAAAAATTGATTAATAGGTAAAGTCAATCATCAATTTAAATCCTTTTTTCATTGGCCTACTTTAGTTGTGGCCTTGTATTAATGAAAATTTTGCTTTCTAATTGTCATTATACTTCAAAAATCATTCTTATCAACCCTAGATGGGGAGAGGTAGATTTAATTTTTTAAATAAATTTGTACATGTGTAAACCTTCCCTATGCTTGGTATAATTAAATGGAATGCTTACAATTAACTATTAATAGTTCTCAACTAAAAAATTGAGAAGTTGTGGTATTTTTTGGGCTAATATTCTTTGAAGTTATTTGATAAATGTCCAAGATGTTGAGATTAATTGGTTAAAGCATTGATTTCTTATTGTGGAGACCCAAGTTCAAACCCCAAAGGGTCATCTAATATGGAATTATAAGTTGTGACTCTTGGTCTTTCATAGTTGGCTTCTAGTGAAGGTTTATAAATAAGTGGATTTCTAAGTTGTGGCTCTTGGTCTTCCATAGGTGATTTCTAGTGTGGTTGTTTGAAAGGAGTTGATATTAGTATCATGGTTGTGCTTATGAGCACTTGTATTGGTCTCATGTTGAGAAAAATATTGTAAAAAATCAATAATATAAATACATTATGTGTTAAAGTATGGAATGTAAATGTAATGGATAAAGGTACTTAGCTTTATAATTGAAGAGAATGTAATTCAATGAAGATTTAAAATGAGAATGTAATTCAATGAAGATTTAAAATTTGAATTTTATTGGCTTGGTAAACAATACCTCTCTACTAGTGAAGAGTATTCAAGGATCATATAAACTTTACCCTACTTGATGTGTACTTTTTATTTGTGCTTCACCTAAGTGATCTTTATTTACTTTATCATTTTTTGATATATAAATATTAATAATATTTAGAAATATATATAAGGGTTATCATTATATCATGAGTGGACATGTGTGCCTATTTTGACCTTGGAAATGTGTGTAAAAGATCGAACACAACATGTAGACACCTTGAAAGGATGTATGCAATTTTTTTACTCCTTTAATGCACTAGTTGAAGTGATTCCCTATTAATTACTCCTTGAATTCTTCTAGGATGTGAGAGGATATGAGAAGGGGAAAATAAATTCCTTTAAATACAAGCACACAGCATCAAATCATGCAAATACATGCTTACTCAACTCACAATGGTTAGTAAAATAGGCTAGAGTCATCTAGATTATAATTTATATTTTACAATTTTATGGGTCAAGTTCACAAACACAAGATCAACCCCACATCCACGAAATTTTTTGAGGATAGGGAAATAGTCATATTTAGGTGGGTAATATATAGATAGATAGATAGATATAATGGGCATAGTTAATTTATAACCTAGGTGAATGCATCAAAATGTGTGTATGTAGATATAAGGTTTGAATAAGTGCATGGGGATGTTTGTATATGGAGATAGGTAAAGGCTAGGGGAATGAGCCCATATTTGCACAAGATTGTGTACACCATTTTTTTATATTTACATGTATTACAATATTCTCCAAAAATAGATACAAAACTAATGGTAAATAGCATGGAACTACACAATTTACCATTATAATATAACATAACTATCCACACTATTAGGAAAGGTGGATAAGTCTTGCTTCCAATGTTAAACATATAAGAATACAGTTTTTGAACTATGAAACATAAAAACTTAATTTTTGGGCTATAGACTTTATTTTTTGGCAAAATAAAAAGTGTTGGTTGTTCGACATCACTTTTAGAGTTGCTTGTTGCATAAATCTTTCCATGATCTATTTTTTTTTAAATTGAGCACCAACATCCTCTTAATCAAAATTTATTACATTGGAAGTTAACCTCGTGCATTGAAAATGTACAAACATATAGGAAAAAAAAGTGGTAAGAGGGAGTTACAATTGTTAACCAACTTATGGTGTGTGTTACAACACATCATAAGGCATATTTGAATGGATATAATTAAGCCATAATAAGTGGATTATGATGTTCTTACATGACAAGTGGAAGGAATATGGTAATTTTAGTTTATAAAGTTATCTCGGGATTTTCATGTTAGTTTTTTAACCAAGTATTTGGGTGCCACATTTTTGGATTGTTTTAGCATTAGTTTCATGCATTACTTATCCTATTCCTAGGGCGATTCAGATGAGCCAAGGATTGACCCAAGATAGTAGGGTGCTATTTTGATGTGTGGAACAAATATGTGGATGTGGATTTAGATGTGAGCATAGGTGTAACAAATAGTTATAATGGTGAATTTATTGGAATGTGTATAAAATACAAATGGGCTTAGTGCTAATATATATAAATAGGTGTAAATGAATGTGAGAAGGATAGGAATAAGCACCATGTCATGATCCAAACTTAATATTAGATTTTGTCACTTGTTGATATGTAAAATTATTAAAATATTCTATCAATGTGGGCTCAAAACTAAATATAAATTGGCATGATTGTACAAATTTCACCACCACAATACTAAAATGAATAACATTATAATTTAAGTGTAAATTTGAATGTCCCCTTACCCTCAACTATTTTATTAGCAAATCAAGAAAGTCTGGGAAATATTGAGAACTAGATTTTACCCCACTATAACATCATGGTCCACAATTAGATTGCTTAAGGTATGCAATTAGATCTCTTGGAATTGGTTCAGGAAGTGGAACTAAAGACTACCATTTTTTATAACTATTATTAAAATAAATGACATGTTTTAATGTTATCTCCTTATAATTTATGTTATTCTAACAATAAAAAGTATTTTGATTTGATTGTTTAAATCATGATTAAATTAAATTTATATATATGTTAGTAAACAATGAATATATTGAACATTACAAACAATATAAATGAACCTCTTGTTAAAAAATTAAATATCGAATTGATCAAAAGATACAAATAATTATCACTATATTTAATACACATCCAATGGTCCCAAAATCATGCTCTCAAATGGAACACCCAAATTATGTGTGTAATCCCAATATTTAACATGTATAATTTTTACTCCCAAGCCAAAGAACCAAACAATCCAAAATACAAAAACCTTCATTTGGAACTCTATTTTTTCTAATAAGATGCTCTTATACCTTCCTACATTAACTCAAAATTTGCATGCAACAATGATCTTACAAGTCTATGTGTAACTCCCATCATCAATGCTCTTACAATGTAACTCATGTTAAATGTGTTCTTATGCACCTCTTACACATGTTATAACATATAATCCAGGTGGGTTACTATAATCTTCAAGCTTACTCAAAGGGTGGAAATTATATACCAATTAAACTGCAAGGTTTGAAATATATACAAGACACCTAACCTAACAATCTCCTTAGAACTAACCCCAAAATGTTGAAAACACAAAGCTAAAATAAGACAATGTTCTTTCCACTTCCATCCTTTGGAGGATTCCTCTAGGGCCTAGAGTAATGCTCCAACATCACCAACTATAAATGAGGTGGACAGTATGTGTTGTGGAAAAAGAAGATTTGAGTGTTGTATCAAGAGGATCATTAGAAGAAATTAGTTTATAATTTATAGAGGATTGGCATAGTAGTAGAGGAAAACTATTTTTGCACCCACTTGTTATAACTGCTCTTTTAATTAATTCTATCAAAGGTGGATGATCAATTTCTACTACCAAGATAGTTTTTCTCCTCACAAGGTTTCCAAGGTAAAATTTTAACCTATTTATCTTGAAGCATTTATTTTCCAATATGTTTATTTTTAAATTTTGAACACTATTAATGCCTATTTATCAAAGCAAATAGAACAATATATTTAATATTTGTGGTTCTCAAATTCTACCATTTTGAGAATTTATAGATACAAGATACTTAATAATTAATTATTATCATATCTACTTGGAAAAGATATTAGAACACATCTTGAATCTCATTTTTACTATCTTAGAACTACCTAACACTATAGTTTTATGTATTAAAGTGTTTCCTCTTTATAAGAAAAAATTGTATTACCAAATTTTAGAATTGTATTTTATATATGTTTGAGCTTTCTATGTTATCAAATACTTGTCATCAATAGTTCTTATAGATTACCTTTACTATTTATGTGATACTATACTTCAATTTGTTGGTTAGTTTTTAAATATGTACCTTCCAATATTATACTCTACTCAAGGTGAATATTCCAAACTCAACATATGAAAAGAAATTTTATTAATTTTCCTTCAAGAATCCTATTTTATTTTATGCTTAATATTTGATTTGGATTATTTACAATTGTTACAACTTTGAGAAAATATTTTATAAATGTGTTTATATAGTAGTGTGTTTCACCAATGTTCATGAAATTTTTAAGAATAATGCATTCCCATTTATTGTTTGTCCAAATTATATGTAAAATTTATTTTAGGACATAATTTTAATTACTTTGAAATGGGGTATTTTTGAGGGAGTCGATAGGGGATGTCACATGATAGACCTAGTTATATATGTGTCCACTAACAGGCCTATGATCCTCTACTTAGTGATGCACCCTCCTACCATTTAATGCTAATCCATAAAATCAAAGGGCACATGGTAGTACTTATTAGTGATAAAATATATTACCCATAACTTGATCAAAATTACCTTATAAGTGGGCAACTCCATTCCTATCATTAGTTAAACCTTGAACCTCAACCATCCTTCAATTATGTTATATCCATGAATGTTTATGACTATCTTCAAGCATCCCAAGATCTAATGTAACAACAAACACAAGAGGAGTGGCAAGATTAGGCACAATAGTAGATGTTCAATCAAGTAAAATATTAATTTGGTTTTTTAACTAAAATTTTATCTAGTTGTAATAGCTTGTGTATAGAAGTTTATCTCAATATGTTATACTTCAATGTAATATTTTAAATGTTTACAAACTCACTCATGGCTAAAGGATGAGTAGGAAATAGTGGATAAAAGTATAATGGTTATAATTAACCTTGAACTCTCCTACATGGTATAAATCCTTTAATTGGATTTGTGTGTCATCTTTTTTTATTTTAATTTGAAGTGCTACTCCAAATCTATTGCAAGATATTCTATCCATTTATGAGTCTACTGTATTTTCTTCATATTTGTATAGGCCTTCTTATTGTCTCTCTAGAGTGTTAAGAGTGCATAATATATTTGCATATTCATTTTATTATATTAGGTTTATTAAGTATAGGATAATCTTGCTTAGGTGTTGAATTGAACATGTGTTGCATTGTGAGGAGCATCATTCATACAAAACATCTTCTATTATTAGAAATTCATATTTAATTTGGTCTCATTCATAGTAACTTGCCTAATTATCATATGACTTCTCTTCTTTTGTATTTATCACAAATACTTCTTTCATGCTCACATTTGTGAATGATACTATATGCATTGTAACCTTACACGTGGAACATAATATTTCATATTCCTTTTATTTGTGTTTATGATCTTTCATTTATTGGAATAACATATTTTCTATTTTAACGTTCTTCACTCATATAGATCGTGGTTGTGTGTCTTTGAGTTGAATCTAACATGGTATCAAAACCATAGAGTGAGGAACTCGTTTGAGTCCAAAGAAGAACAAAGGTTTCAAGAGGCTCATGTTGGAAAATAAAATTTGTGAGGCATCCTAACACAAATTTGACACTTTCATTAAGTTCACAACATCAAAAATGGTTTGATATTTTTTTATTTTTGTTTGTAATTATTTCCAAATGTTTGTTCAAGGGTTTTCTTTTTTCCATGTGTGAACACCTCTTTTGGAGCATTTTTGGGCCAAATTGATAGTGTTATTTTGTCTTAAGTATCCAAAAACCCTTAAATTGACTATTAATTCAACAAAATTAGAATAGGTATAATGGAAGAAAAAATTAATAGGTTATGCAACCTTACCAAGTATTGTGTAAAAAATATTTTATACATTTTTTATTTCCAAAAATGTCAAAAATATTTGTATAGTGTTAGGCAACACTAAAAATAAAATAAATTAAAATTATATTATAATGAGTGGGGTATCCCACAACCCCCCTACCATGGCAACGAGGTGACTAGGTCAAGGTCCCATTTAGTCACACTGCCTATTTTGAGAAGGGCATGCAGTTACTACCATAAAACCTCTTTTAATTTTCTTAACAAAAAATAAACATTTTTTTATTTTATTTTTAATAAAAGAAAAAACCTCACCTCCAACCCTAGCTCTACCTAATTGCCAACTTCATTGGTAGCCCAACTCACCTAACATCATCCTCTAGCCACTAAAGCACCACCAAGGATAGAGACCCCCCTCCATTTGAATTTTTAATCTTGAAGGGAAACTTCGGAGGCCTCTACCTTGCTCATAAGGAAGTGTTTTTTAAATGGAATAGATTTTCTCTCTCGTTGTAATGTTGTAAATGGTTTTTAGTTTAAAATTTATTTATTTCAAAAATTAGTTTTGTTTGTGATTTTTTTAATTGACTAGAACTTTGTGATGCGAGAGCATCATTTTATCTAGTTCTATATTTTCATTATAATGTAGTGTTAGCTGTTTAATCACATTTTAGGAGGTTTCTATTTTATTTTGGATTAGTCATGTAAATTTCAAATTTTGGTGTTTTTACTCAACCTTGAGTACCTAATTAGCAATTTTGAATGCTTAATTTGTAAACTTGAGTTTGCATGGGATGAGGTAGGTAGTTAGGGGTGATTTTTAACTTTTAAAAACATATCAAAATGTGTTTTATGTCATTCTAAAAAGAAAAGGAATGAAGTTTTTTCTTGTAGGTATGTTGGTAGGATGTTACTAGTGTTTTAGACCCCCATTTTTGCAAAATAAGTAGATTTTAAAGTTATTTGTTTGAATTTCTTGTTTCTAGAGTTTTTAAAGGTCTATATAGACCTAATGCATTATGTTTAAGAACTTGAAAGTGGATATTAATTCAAAAAATTCACACATTGCCTTGTCAAAACCCTACCTAGGGTTTTAAGTAAGAAATTTTCAAGTTTAGAGAGAAAAACACCTACCCAATTGATAAATTTTATTTTGTAGGTCTGTGGAAACATAATTTAATTGTTTAAATATTTTTATACCATTTTGGCATGTGTGATAGCATTATTTCAAAAAAAAACTCAATTTTGGCAAATTAGAGAACTAATTAGGACCGATAATAGTCTGTTTTGAAGGATTTTGTTTCATTTTAGAAGATTCCATTGTAGAAGGAGTTGTATATCCATAAAAGGTATCTAAAAGTGTGTTTATATTCCAAATAAACTCCACAAAAAAATTTGTCCCATCAGATTTATCCAAAAAAGGGGATACCAAGAAGAGATAATGTGTCAAACAAGTCACTGATTATTATACTTTTTCTGAAAATATATTTCCCTCTATATCAATTTGGTATCACAGAAAGTTTGGTACCTAAAAGAGACAAAAAAGACTTGATTGTGTGTTGGTAAGTTGCATTAAGAAGTCAAAATGCCACCTAGAAGAGGAATGAGAGGAGGTGTCCAAAGAATAAATGTCATTCTTGAAGAGATAAAGAATATGAGAGTGAATTCGGATGCTAGATATTCACAAAAATAGAGGAACATAAGAGAAGATTCATCACAGGAGATTTGAGTGACAAAGAGGAAGAACCCCAAGCACTTGAAGAAGAAGAAGAAGAGGTTGAAGATCCCATAGATGAAGGACTAGATAGATTGCTCAAGGTAATCATGGGACAAGGGTCCAAACCAAAGGTAGACATCCCTACCTATATAGGTATTTTAGATGGAGAAACACTTATTGATTGGGTTACATAATTGGATAAATAATTTGACTATGAAAATGTTCCTGATGCAAATAACGTGTAGTTTGCTTCTACCAAATTGAAGGTGAAATGAAGATAATTGGCTTCACCTTTCTCCACCCTTTGATTAGGGGCCTAGAAAGGGGCAATTTTCACTTTCGCTCAAGAACAAATCCTTGAGATTTCTTTGCAAAGGAGAAAGAAATCTTGCAAGGGGGTTGTTCTGGGGACTAAAAATGATCTAATGAGGGGCTCACCATCAAGTTGAAACTTGGAAAATACAATGCAATGCAAAAACCCTATTTCAATGGAAAGACCTATAAAATGCCTTAGAAATGTAAATAAAATAGAACAGAACAACAATGAAATAACTAATGTGCACCTGGAAACCTTGAAGTGACTTGAAGCAGCTCTGAAATTCTAGAAATTTTGACTTTTTGATCAACTAGGACTCATTCGCCAACCTAGGTGAATCAGTCCCAGATTTGGGTTTTGTTCTAGAAGTTTGTTTCGAGACAAAGGGTATCAGAATCTACAAACAACTCTAGAAAATAGCTACAATGGGACTCATTCGCCACTCTTGGTGAATCAGTCTCATTCTGATTTTTTGGAAATTGAAAGTTTTGATCTACCCTTCAACACCTGCTCTTTCCTTCCAACCTGAGTTCCAGATTTGAATCTATGAAAAATGCCTACAAAACATAATATAACTTGATTTTCTAATGGGGGGTTTTCCTTGGTCAAACCCCTAGTTTGGTAATTAAACCTTGATAGAAATAATGAAATGTGCATGAAAACCCTAACTTTAAGTGTGTCTAAGACTAAGAAATCTAAAACATGATGAAATCTTATTCTAATGTGCAAGAATATGATACAAGAATGGAAATATGGAGATGAAAGACTCACGTGTGGTGATCTCTAATCACCCCAAATGAATCCTAATGATGCTTGTACCTTCCTTAGGCTAAAAGTAGAGTGATAATGGAGGATGGAATCACTTAGGAAACAAGTCTTTAGGCTTGGCTTGATGGCTAGTTGCATCTCCCCACTCTAAAATCCATCATGATTCACTATAGAAAACCATGATCAACCCTTGACAATGCTAGATCTTGATTTAAATTGAGCTTGAATACCTACAAAAACACCATAATGTTGCTCC
Source organism: Sequoia sempervirens (assembly GCA_007258455.2). Lineage (NCBI taxonomy): Eukaryota > Viridiplantae > Streptophyta > Pinopsida > Cupressales > Cupressaceae > Sequoia > Sequoia sempervirens. The sequence continues at coordinate 106,814 of VDFB02361446.1, read as the reverse complement.
AATGCTTCAACATTACTTGCTCTTGAAACTTGAATGCTCTTGTGAAAGATTATCAACACTTAACTCTTGAAAATGTTTGCTCCACTTGCTTAGAATTGATAAAAATGGCTTAGAAACTTGTTTATATAGGAAATTACACCTAATTGACCATTATTTAGATCTCAAAGGCTAACATCCACCAAAATTTTGAATTAAAATGGTGAATTTCCTGCTCAAAATTGAAAAAGACCCCAAATGGGACTCATTTGCCACCCTTGGCGAATGGGTCCCACCTAAGGGGACTCATTCGCCCAAGGTGGTGAATGAGTCCCATCTTAGCTTTTTGAGGTGTTTTTTCAGGATTTTTAGTGTTTTGAATGATTTTATGGATTGGCGAATGAGTCCCATCTTAGCTTTTTAAGGTGTTTTTTTGGGATTTTTAGTGTTTTGAATGATTTTATGGAATTTTTTGGTGAAATGAACCTTGAGATCCAAAATAATGGGTCTTAGGGGCCTATAAATGATTATTTTAAAGGGTAATTAATGCAAAGGTGCCAAAATAGGGCCAAATTAAGTGTGAAAATGTAAAGAGATCAATTTTTCTACACCACATTTAGCCCCTACTTTAGCGCCCATATGACTTTACGTGCATATATAAGCTAAAGTAATCCAATAATAACCTTTGTTTCATAAAAGGATACACATATAAGTTCAATCATGTTACAGGAGAATGAAGCCCCCACTATAGTTATCTACAAAACCATAATGTTAGGAACCGCATCCTGCAACACAAACTCTCTAGTTGTCCAAAAATCCTCTTATCCAACTTCTTTCTAGAAATCACATTCAAGGACCGTAGATGTATGGCCCCCATTGATTCCACTTACTTAACAAAGGTGGAATCAAGGTAGAATTCTAGCCACGTTGAATAGGGTAAGTCATATCATAGGGTATTTCCAAGTACCATACCACATAATGATAGATAATTGATGATGTCGGGAGTGGAATCACGATTGCAATGCAACAATTGGCATCAAAAATGGAGCTCTCTAGCACTTGTTATGTTGATTTGAATGAAATGCACTTTTTAACCCTAATATAGTAAAAAACCCTAATTTTAACTTATGTAAGAGCAAAAAGTGAAGTAAATGATTGAAACCAAAGGGAAAATTGAAATGGTAGGCTCTGCAATTTTGGTTGCGCGTGTGAAACTTCGGCTTTGTGGGTGTCCTCGGGCACCTGTGGAGGAGGCTTAGCCCTCCACATTTCTGAATTATTCCTGGTGTATGTTTTGTACTCATTAGGACAGGTGTAATCTTATGCTCAGATCTGGTGTGGTGTGGGTGTGATGGGCTCCTCCTATTAGGATTTTGTGCTTGTGCCAAGGCATGTGCAAAGTGGTAGTGGTGGTTCGAGGCTTTAATGGATGGGGATACGGAGTTCCTGGACAACTCGCTAAATTTCCTGACCTCCGACGATGTGTCTAAACAAGCCATCAAGTCTTTCAGGGACATCATTGTGGGTGAATGTGGGTTGCTTCTTTAGGGTGTGAAAGTTGTGGCCAACTTGGTGAATCACTTGTTGGAAAATGGAGAAGTGGAACAAGGTAAGCAATCCTCGTCTCCCCTCTTGAAGTCTATCTTAGTTCTGAATGAGGCTAATTAGACAATGTTATTTCTGAGGAAGATGTAAGACTTTCAAAGACTACAATTTTCTTTGCGGTTGTGGATCCTAATAGGGTATCAGCTAGGAAATATATGGATGAATGGTTCAAAAAAGTTTGGGAAAAGAAATTAGGGTTTCATTTCATGGTGCAAAAAGGCTTGTTTGTGGTTTTTTTTAATAACCCTAAATCTCAACAAGAAATTGTCAGTAAGGAATTTTGGAGTGTTGGGAGATTAACATTTCAAGCCCTGGCATGGCATCCAGAGGCGTTGGATGAGGAGGTGTAACTGGCCTTTTCTAGCCCCCAATGGTTGGTTATTAAACATGTTCCCTCTCAACTCTAGAAATTTGTTCCTTTGATGCTTAAGCCATATGACAAAGTATTGAGAACTAATGAGACTAAGTCTCCTCTACCTCATTTGGATGTGTGGGTTTTAGTCTGCTTAACCCTAGGATTGGATCTTCTACAAATCCTTGAAATTAAACTTAAATTTGGAATCATGACCTATGCTTTGGAAACCCTCGGTGGTCTTAATGTGTGTTATCTTTGTCATAGAGAGGGTCATATTAGAAGGAATTGTCCATTAATAAAGAATAAGAATAACAAAACTTCTACCTATGGTGCAAAAATGTTAATAAACAGCCCCCGCCAGAGTTTGGAAGGGATGAAAACTATTCGAGGAGGACTGAGGATTGCAGCCTCTCCCTGAGGACAGATAACCAGAATAATTAAACTTCCTTTTCAAAAGAGGACACCACCCAGAATAATGAAAGCATGACTTCTCTAATTCAAGATTTGAACACATCCATGGCTAATAATTACACAGAGGAGATGGACACTAACAAGAATATGGACTGTAATTCACCTTCCCGTCAAAATGAATTAAAAGAGACTCCTAACAATGGAAAACTTAATGCGCAGTAATTGGCATTACAGAAAATTAAGCAAATGAAGTGGCCCGAAGAAAATAATACTAACTCGGTAAAAGAGATCTACTCATTTAATGATAAAAGCTTTAGAGAAATGGATATTGTTGGTGTAACAGAGGAAACAAAAACTATGGGATATCATGAGAATGTAGGGGACTTGATCCCCGAAAACCTTGGGATATGCCCCACTCAACTTATTGATAGACCAGAGTCCTTGAACTCTGGCAAAGAGAATAATAAGGTAGAGTTATCCCAGCCTGTGGGGGTTGAGATAGATTTGAGATCAAATTTGGATTGCAACACCATTTTTTTTGTAACTGGGAATGAAAAGGAGGATGAAACTCATATTTCAAATTTGGCACTGGAAAATATTAACTCCCTTGATGGGGTGTTCAGTTCGGATGGGTTTTCCTCCCAATCGGGCATGGATTATGCAGATGACCTAGGGATTATCTATACTAGGGAAACCACTGATGGGGAAGGAGTTCCTATTGAGGTGCTAGTTAAAAATACTAGGAGATACATAAAAAAGAAAGGAATGGATGGTACAAAGGTGCAAGAGGAGAGGGAGAATAGTCACCTTTTGAAAAATAAAAGAAACAAGCTTAGTGGGGTGATCCTCCCACAAATACAAAAAGAATTGAGGCAGAAAATAAATTACCTAAATGTTTTGATAGCTTTAGGTGTGATAAAGGCCCCTTAATTAATGATCAGAGGAATGGAAGTTAACTGTCTTTCTTGGAATGTAAGGGGTCTAGAGACCCCTGATAGAAAACATATGGTTACAAGACTAGTTGCTCAAAAAAAGGAGAAATATTTCGTGCTCTTGCAAGAATTCAAATCCATTGGCTTTGCCTTGGAGACTAGCCTGAAGGTAATCTGGAAGGATGCTTCCCAACTTGTCACCAAACATGAAAAGGGTAAGGGAGGGGTTGTTAATCTAATGGCCAATAATTGGAATTAGTATGTGGTAAGCTCTGGAGTTTCCCCTTGCAACAGGGTTGTATGGGAAATTTTGAAAAAGAAAGAGGATTGCTTTGGTATTTGTTCGGTTTATGCTCCTAATGACTACAAAGACAAGGTTTTGCTCTGGAAATGGATGTTCAATCTCCAAGATATCCCTTGGATTTTAGGAGGTTATTTTAATTTTGTTGAGAAAGAGGAAGACAAATATGGGGGAGTGGGTCTTGATTGGAAAGACTCTGAGAAATTTCATTGGTTGAGGTTAGAATCCAAGCTAAATCTTGAGGAGCTCATTGAAGGCCTGAAGAAGGATTGTAAAGATATTTGGTTCACTTGGTCTAATTATCAGAAAAGTGGAAGGAGAGTTATTTGCAGGCTGGATAGGTTTTATATTAATAGGGCCTTCTTCTCAGCTGCTCTAATCAAAGATGGTTGCAAGGTGGAGGTTACACCATACTCTCTCTCTGATCATCATCCAATAAGGGCTAAGTTTATGCTTAAGAATGGAGTAACTTCTTGTGCAGCTCCAAAAATGGATTTTGTCTTAACACCAGCCTTCTTAAAGATGAGGATTGCAGAAATGCCATAGCCTCTCTCAGATCCATCAATAAATGGTTGCATAGATCTTTACCCTCCATTGAGGGGTGGGATCTGAATGTTCAAGGTTGGAAGATTTTGTTCTAGACTATAGGGAGAAATAAGTTCAAGGATAGGAGGAAAAAAGAGACCATCTTATAGGACAATCTTTTCCAAGCAGAATCAGAAGTCCAAATTAGCCCTTATGACAACTCCCTAATTGATAAACTTACGGTTGCCAAAGATAATCTTAGGAGATTTCAAACCAATAAGGTTAAAGGACTGAAAATTAGAGCCAAAATGAATTGGCTTGAGAATGGAGACAAGGGAACAAAATTCCTTTTTAGATATTTAAAGGAGAAGCAGGCCAGAGAATTGATAGACCAGATCAATGCAAATGGCAACATTCTAGTGAAACAAGAGGAAATAAGAGAGCATTTTTTCCTCTTCTATTAGAGCCTCTTCACCTCTGAAGGGGGTAATGAGTCCTTTTTTTAGGCCAGGGAGTATATCAAGAGGATAATGCCCAAGCGAGTTAGTAAGGAGGCTACTATAGAGCTTTAAAGAGAAATCTCTAAGGAGGATATAAGAAGAGCCATTCTCTCCCTCAAAAATGACAAATCTCTAGGACGTGATGGTCTCCCTACAGAATTTTACAAATCATTCATAGACTATGCAACTAATGATCTGTATCTGGTTTATAAAGAAGCCTTTGAGAAAGGCTCCCTTGGAAAAAATATCAATAGAGGAATCATTAAGTTGATTCCTAAAGAGGGGGATAAAACTTGTTAAGAATTGGAGGCCCATTACTCTTTTGAATATTTCTTATATAAAATATTGGAAAAAACACCAGTATTCTTCCCATCATCATCAATTCCACTCAAATTGGATTCATTAAGGGGAGATATATCTTAGAAAATCTAGTGACAAGCCGGGAGGCCATGAATTGGGCCAAGAACTCAAGACAAGATGCAACAATACTTTTGTTAGACTTTGAAAAAGCCTATAATAGGATTGAATGGGATTTTGTGCTTCTAGTACTAGATGCTTTTGGTTTTCCAAGGGATTTTTTTTCTATGGTTAAGACTTTATTCTAGGATGCTTCTGCTCAAGTTGATGTCAATGGAGTCCTTTCACAGGATATCCTTCTCAGGAGATCAATAAGGCAAGGTTTCCCTCTTGCACCTACCCTGTTTGTTATTGCTTCTGATGCACTTCATTATGTATTAAGAGATAGCTCAGTGGTTCCAAGGGTAAAAGGTATCAGATTGTCAGACTTGAATGAACTCATAAATCTTCAATTTATTGATGATGCATCTATCCTTTTGCAGCTTGATGAGGATAACTTTGCAGTTCTAATGAGGAAGCTTGAGACCTTTTGTCTTGCTTTAGGGGAGAAAGTAACCCCTACAAAATCCTACCTCCTTGGTTGGAAAGACAAGCCCCCTGATTGGGTATGCAGGTATGGCATTCAATGGGGGCGTCCCCAGAAACTAGTGAGATATCTTGGTATCTCGTTTTCTATTGAGCCTAATCTGAAAGAAATGTGGTGTTGGATTAGAGATAAGATAGAGAATAAATTAACAAAGTGGAATAAATAATATCTCTCATTTGTTGGGAGATTTCAGATCTGTTAAAAAGTTTTGTCCTCCTATAGCATTTACTTTTCCTCTATGTGGTTTTTTACTCTTATCAAATTAATGCTATTCAAAAAAGAATAAGAGAATTTATGTGGTATGATGGTAAAGGGAAAAGGAAAAAACATTTTTTCAAATGGGAATGGTGCACCATCTCTAAGGTGCAAGGTGGTCTAGGGTTAAAAGATCTAAGGATTCAAGGCATTGCCTTGGCAACTAAATGGGTTATTGGTGCCTTGGATGGTGAGGAACCATTGAAAGTGCTCATTAGATATAACATTTCCAAAGTTGTGCCTAAACATGCTAAATTCTGGAAGCTCCTTCCTTTCAATGATATTTTTAGTTGTGAGTGGCCTATGTCACCTGTAGGATCCAATGTCACCTATAGGATCCAATGTTTTTAGAACCATATGGAAGACTTGGGAAATTATCAAAAAGAACCTATCCAACTACCACTTCACCAAGGGTGATAATAAGGTTATCCTTTCCAATAGATCTATTTGGTAGAATCTGAAGCATAAAGGAAATCCTTTAGCTCTAACTCAAGGTTTTTATATTACAAGTTGGGCTCAAAAAGGGATTCTTTTTTTTAATGATGTTTTGAAAAATGATAGATTGAAGGATTGGAATGATCTAAGTTCAAAATTTAACATCCCTCAAAGTAACTAGAGAACATACACTGTGTTGAGAGAGGCCTATGGTCATTTCAAATTTCCAGTTGAAACCAAAAATGATCCCTTCCAATATAAAGATTTTTTGTGGAAAAATGGTAACAAAATAATGAATGTTATAAAGTTAAAGAAATTTATACAATGCTAATTGAACAGGTGGATATAACATAACACATGAAAAAATCCTGGCAAATAAATTTGAATAAAGGTCATTGGCAAAAAAAATTCTTGAAAAATTGGCAGAAAGAGTTGGAGGCCAAAAAGGCCTACTTCAAATGGCTCTTGATCCTACAGAAGCTCCCTTATAAAAGCAAGACAGATGATATTGATATCTTCTCTTTATGTAGAAAGCCTGAATCACTATCTCATATATTCTTTGATAGCATTTTTTCTAAGTAAATTTGGAATATGTTTTGTATATCTCATAATGTTTAGGGAAATAATGGGGTTATATCCCCTGAAAATATACTTTTTATTCAAAAATGCAAAATAAGCAAAACTGGTGCTTTATTCTGGCATATCCTTTCAACTGAAATTTTGTGGGAAATTTGGAAAGCTCAAAATGAAGATCGATTCCAAGGTAGGAGGAGATTGTTTACTGAGTCCTATAAGGGACTCATATTTTATAATATTACTATGCAGGTTTTCATCACTGTGGAGCTTTTGAAGGACAAATTCTGGAAGTATTTGGAAAACAGAGAAATCACTATTGATATTTTGGAAGCCAAATATGGTCATATATGGTAGGAGGGTCATCTTGGGGCAAAGGTATTCTTACGGGCTCTACAATCATTTAGAGAAGAACTAAAAGAAGAACAGAAGGCCAATCCTGGTTTGAACAAAGGTAAAGAGGTGGTTATTGTGCTCATGGAACAACAGAGGAAAAGAGTCTATGTTATGTCTGTTCAGGAGGTTAATGTGGCTAAGGCATTGGTGGATCTTGGTGAAGTTGATGGTTCAATTCAGTTGGGTTAAATTCCAACCAGTGATATCCTTTTGTCTTATGGATCCTTTGTACATAGGACTGATATATAAGTTGATCTCTATTTTGATGTATATTTGTAATTACAGCTCTCTGATCTTGATGTATATTTTTTGGGGTAGTACTTGAAACTGGTATTATAAGGTTGTATTTCTCCTTGGTTCAAGGTCCGAGATGAGGTTGTATATCTTGTATTTTAAAGTGTAGGTTGTCTCTATTTTTGTAGGGCCTCTTTGCAGCACAGGGTTGATACTTTGATACTCTTTCTTTGATATTTTGTGTATTAATCTCTATATGTTTAATATAAAAAAGTGAAGTAAATTCTAACTTATTTTGTCATTTACCTTTTTGTAGCTTGAAATTGATTGAAGAGTAGCCAAAGATGTCAAGTTGAAGGAGGCTACAAGCCTGCAAGACTAGATGTCTTGCAAGACAAGGTGGAGCACGGCGAGCATCATCATGAGGTGAGTTGATTTTTCTACCTTAGCTTTGTCCTACACATTTGTTTGATATTTTTTATGCATTTCTAGGTTAATTTAGGGCCCTAGAAAAAAAAATTGTGAAGTGTCCCCTTTTTTATGAAGTGTCCCCTTTTTTTACAAAGTGTCCCTTTTGTTTGCAAAGTGTCTCGTTTCTTTGTGAAGTGTCCCAAAAGGGTTTTAAGTGTCTAGGGCCTTTAGGAAAGCACACTAGAACATCCTAAATGCCCCCTGCAGAGGAGGAGGTTGATTTCACATAGCCTGCAAAAGAGATAGGTGACGACACTTTATTTACTATTACGCTTTGTGCTTATGCTTATGTTTTATGCTTTACTATATATATATATAGTAAAGCATAAAACATAAGCATAAGCACAAAGCATAACAGTAAATGAAGTGTCATGATGTGTACTAATTGTGTTTATGATTTCTATCTTGTAGGTTCTATGAGAGATCTTCAGGATCTCTATCGATAGATGGCTGCAGAGATAGTGCCCCCATTAGTCAACGAGGAGGCCACAGACTTATAGTATGTTCCCCCACCCATTGTGGATCAGGACCCAGAGTTGTTCAGGCCATACATCAGACTATGGGCAGCATATGAGAGTCTGAGTAGGCGCGTCCACCGAGTTGATGCTGCCCCAAAGGCACAGTCATCCCATACCCCAATAGAGTTTGAGAGACTAGAATCAGAGGTAGCCAGGCTGTAGGCAGAGAGAGATCAGATAGCAGGAGAGCATTGGGAGGCCCTTGGACAAATACGGGGCTTACATTTTTCTCTTAGTACATTTAGCGGATCATGATCACAATCACACGCCACTGTCTCTCGATAGACTACTACTAGAAAAATGTGAGCACAGCTCCTAAGGGATCTAGCAATCACAGACCTTAGTGGCATTGTATCTATTGATGACATGTACACAAAAATTTGATATATATATTAGCATTTGATGTTTTATTACTTGTGTTTATGTGTTAAATGTTAAATAGAAATGTGATTAATTAAATAACCTTTGTAAGATTATTTAATGAATGTCTCCATGATTTAGCATGCCTTATGTGATCTAATTAAAACTTATTCTAGTTTCTTTTAAATGCAACATTTATGATTAAGTATGTTATGCTAAATTAAATGCACCTATCATCTAATTAAAGAAAATTAAATGCATATAAGGATCTAATCTAACACAACATACAAAATGAAAGTCAATAGCATGAAACCTAAATTAATCACTTAAAAATGAATTAAATAATTACTTTAGTGTTCAAGACATAAAAATAATTGTTTGTCAAGAATGAAGCAATGCGAGAGCACCTGGAGTATTATCCACTAACTCTAACACCACTGCTTTATCATTCATACTATTCAAGGGGATTAGACATAATACTAGTGTAGATGCATGGCACTGATAGGTTCTTTAAGGGGTGTGTCATCTAGTTCTGAACTAACATGTATGCACCGGACCCATAACTTCATTAATTATATAAGGTCCTAACCGATTAGGACTGAATTTTCCTTTTTCAATCGTGTCGACATTAACGTTTCGTTGATTTTCATATAAGACTAAGTCACCTTTACTGAATACATGATGGATGACATTATCACTATAACTATGTTGTAATTGTTTAGCATAAGCTTGGAGATGCTCAAGAGCGTTAATGTGTTGTTCATCAAGCATTTCAAGTTGATGAAATCATTGTTCTTTATAAGTGTTGTCATCAACAAGTCCCTGAAGAGCAATCCTTAATGTGGGGATATCTAACTCCAAGGGAATGATTGCCTCGGTACCATAGACAAGGTTATAGGGTTTTGTTCCAGTGGATATTTTGATGCTAGTTCGGTAAGCCCATAATGCATATATTAATTGTGTGTGCCAATCCTTGTGTTTACTTACTGTCTTCATTAGGATTTGTTCGAGAGTTTTATTAGTTGATTCAGCTTGACCATTAGATTGTGGGTAGTAAGGTGTTGATGAAAAGTGATGTTGGATATTAAATGTATCAAGGAATTTCTTCACATCATTGTTCTTAAAGGGTGTCCCATTGTCTGAAACTAATGCAGAGGAAGTCCAAAGTGAGGAATAATGTGTTCCAATATGAAATGACATATTACATCAATCGTTGTGGATCGAAGAGGAATAGCTTCTACCCATTTTATAAAATAATCTATCGTAGTGATTATAAACGTATGTCCAGTAGATGAAGGTGGTGTGATTTTTCCAATTAGATCCAGTCCCCATACTAAGAATGGCCAAATAGGAATTTGGGCTCGAAGCTCAGAAGCAGGAGCATGAATCAAATTGCTATGTTCCTGACATTTTTGACATCTCTTAACATACTCAAAGCAATCTTTTTCCATATGTCTCTAATAATATCCCATGTGAATGAGTTTTTGCACTAAGGATCTCCCTCCAAAATGACCTCCACAGGCACTCGCATGAGCCTCTTCGAGTGTTATGGGGATGTTGGATTCTTTAAGACATCAAAGTAGAATGTTGTTAAAGGATCTTCTATAGAACACATCAGCAAGGATGATGTACTTGGTTGCAAGTCTTCGCAAGCGAGTTCGGTTGTTCTTTGTTGTTAACTCGAGAAAGGTACCATCTTTCAAATAGTTAAATATTGTATCGTACCATTCACTCGAGTCTTCCTTGGTTGTCGCTAATATTTCTTCTAATTTATTGTCGATCGAAAGTTTCATGATTGGGTGAACAATAAATGTGAAAATCCTTTGTAGGATCTTGAGGTGATATAAGAGAAGCTACACTCGTCGGTGCATCCGCATGTCAATTATATTTTCGTGGGATGTTGTCAATAGTAAATGATTCAAACTTCTCTAAGAAATTCGTTATGAAATTCTTGTATTTTGATAATTGTCATGTTTTGCTTGATATGTCCCATTTATTTTCTTAATGATTGTTGGTTAACAGATTTGTTGCCTAACTCTATATTCTTATGCCCACGGAGGTGACAAACGTAATAGTTGAATCAATCATAATAGTATTTCAGATTGATTCTTTTCTTATTTTAAAAGGTGGCAGCTACCTTCTTCAGATATTCAATGAATGATTTTTTTTAATTAATATCGCTTTTAACCAGAAAGAAAATGAAAGGAAATGTTTTAACCAGAAAGCTTTGAAAGACATCCACACAACACCAAATATCAAAAACTAAAACTATCAAATCACCAAAACTATATTTAAGAAATCAGTATGCATCCATCACCATAAAACCTTTATTCACAGATAAAAATTCCACAGCGACAAAACTAACTACACATCCACCATCCCAATAATAGATAATTCACTGGAAAAATATTCAACATAAGCAGAATGAATCCATATACCATAACACAAAGATCATGCATGCACAAACTTCACCATTTTCTTTCTATATTGAGATAACAGAAAACAGTAAAACTAAACATAACAAAGTTTGCCCTAATGAGTAAAACAAAGTTTGACCAAAAGATCCCTATCACCAAATAGTCACCCCATATTTAAAGATTACAAATTGTCCATAATAAATATTTCTTGAAGACAACCATTTTATTAAAAATGAAAAGTATTTTTAAGTATAAGGAGAGTCAAATTAAAGAAAATAACATAACAGCTAAAAACTAATCAGTGGTTCCAGCTCCAAATTTTTCACTTCTAATTATCTCCACCTCCTGCTCCTCCAGTGATGCCTCATGTTCCTTTATCCTTTGCATGTATTCCTGGTACTTGGTGACAACTACAGTTATTTTTTTTCTTACTGGAGTCATGGTGATTTGCAACCTTGTTCTCCATCTTGAAAGTGCACAATCTAACTCAGCAATTGTTTCATAGATATTGTCGCTTTCACTTTTGAACGTACTCACATAGATCTATAAATTACTCAACTTTCTAAATGAGTTTTTTGTGGTTGTATTTGGATTTCCTATCTCCTTATGAAACACCTCCTTAAATTTCAATGATATGTCCACAACATCCAAGACCTTCTCATCAAACCCATCTATGAGTTCTACTTCCAGGGCATTGAAATTCTCCTTGATCTTCACTAATATATCAAAATATTTTTCTAAGACTTTATTGATTCCCTTCATATAACCTTCATATATTGATAGTTTCCAATCCAAGGATTCAAACCAATTAGGATCAATTTCTTTGGGATCATTTACCAATTTTTCTTTAATCAGCTAAAGAGGGTCCATGGAGATCAATTCAGCAATTTCTCTAGAAACCACAAATGTGTTACTATGTTCTCTTCTTATCTATTGGATTTCAGTTACTAGTTCCTTTCTCTTGTCAGATACATTAACATAAAATTGGTAAAATTTATGAATGTAGAACAAGCCATCTTGGTAAATCCCTTCTATCCATCCATTGGCAACTTTGGCATAACCCAAATTTTTCTTGACCTTTTGCACAGTGTCAAAATCAATACCTTGAATATTTGAGCTTGATGCTTCCTCAAGGACTGGAGTCACAATTGATGAACTAAAATTTCTTAAATAAATATTTTGAGATTGCAATTGAAAATTCTCCTTTTTCTGGTGTTTTTCTCTTTTAATTAATGCATTAACAAAGTAATCGACATGATAGACATCACCTTCGAAAGTAGATGGCCCCATGTCAATGTGAGAAACCTTGTAGTCAACCTCTGTAATCTCATTTTCATTTAGGTCCTTTACAAGATCAGTGATCTCCAGTAGTTGATGCCCAGAAGTAGGATCAGTGACCATTTGTGACATCCTTTTAGCCTTTTTGGGTTTAGGGGGACCCTGTAAAAGCATAGCAACTATATCTACCTCAACCATCATGGCAGGAATATTTTTCCTCTTCTTCTCCACAACTTTCTTCAACCATTCCAGAGAAGAAGTTACAAGCCCACTGTCTCTACTTTCAACACTCACATTCTTCATTCTCTCAATTAACTGAATAGAAAAAGAAGTATCTCGTACCAGAGAAGGAGGAACTTCAAAGAAAGTGGAAAAAGAATTATCTTCAATTATCTGTTGGAAAATTCCCTCGGAGTCTGCAGGCGTCGGTTTCTCCTAAATAGTTCCTTTCTTAGGCACTGATGGGGGCACACTATCCTGTGCACAAATTGATTTTAGCTTGGCTCTTATGTCTTTTGGCTTCTCTCCATCTCCTCCTAACTATGAACCAATGTCAGATGACCTAATTGTTTTCTTTCCAATTGTTACGTTCACACCAGAGGTCTGTACAGTCCCTTGTTCCTTCCTCTGTGAAGCTCTTTGCTCCTGAGGGGAACATGCACTTTTCCACCACTTCCCGTTCAACCAATCTGAATTTCTTCTTAAAACAAGAGCAAAACAAACCATTAAATATGAAACTTCATCTTCTAACCAATTAATTTTGCATAAGGGTTTAGTAGTAGGTGGTTGATATTTGAGATCAATGATCACTGAATCTTCCTCCACATCTTCTGGAATATTAAAGGAGATACTGAAGGTCTATATCTACTTTAAATTCAATCTCATAAAACTTCTCTTATGCACCTCACCTTTATATGTGCTATCTTCCCAATAATCCTCAATATCAGGGTGATGTTCATAGCTGCCAACTCCATACAAATTTTGTTTAACATAACCCTTGCTATCAAAACGTGCTCTCATCAAGAAATACTAAAAATTAAACTCATTCAAGGTTTTCTCCAAACCCTTAGAAATACTATTACTTTTACAAGAAAATGAAGGCATGGACACTAGAAACACATACCCTTTCTTTCCCATGTTTGAATATTTAACATTCACCACGGCCATCTGCCGGCAGACTTCAAGAAATACAAGAGAATCACTTGGATACTGAGGTAACCTCAATGGAGCCTTCTCAAAAACCCCAATTCTAAGATAAGTGAATCTACTGAAAAAAACTTCCAAATTTCATTATCGGAGTAGCCAACTCAGGTGAAACCCGAAGCTCGGGGTTTCCATCAAGTATCCTTACAACCTCCATTAAGAATGTGTCATTGACGTGACAGAAAACCTTCATTTAAACTTGCTTAGTTAGTTGTGGCAAGCTTTTAACACAGGCATGTCTGGTGTTGGAGACCCTTGCGGTTCTAATCCTGCCCAGACAGCCTCTTGGCTGGCTAAAATGTAAACCAGGTATGAGCACATGTGGAAGGCAACAGTTTGCCAAAAATTTACCAATTTCTCATTTAAATGATAACAAATAATATCAACCTAGTCAATGAATTTATCTTCACTACAAATCAACAGAATAAAACGGCACATCCAAAATTCAAGAGTCTGAATAGGCATTTCCAACTACATGATGCAACAAGGTGATAGCATCTAAAATTTCATCTTTAAAATGAACCCTTTTAAGTTTTGAGGGCAATTGAGACTTACCCTTTTTCTCAGACTTCAAAAAATTCTTTGCAATGGAATTTCTGCACCATTCTTCATTCATTCTGAAAAACTCATCACCAACAGCTACAAACATTTCTTCTACGGTCTCCCTCTCTGGAATACTCAATGTGCGGGACATGACTTCAAGAGTGATTCTCACAATGACATACCTATCCACATCTCTAATCTCTTGAGTCTCTGGAATGTAGCCCCTTGTGCACAAAATTACCAGGTCAACGATTTGCATGGCTTCGAGAACGCCTCTTGCACCTGCCAAGCCACTTCACAAAATTTTCTCTCCTAGTGGTGTTCTGCTATCTTGCTCCAAGTGCAACCAAAACTCCTCCAAATTGAGGTGCCCAATTTCATTATCCCTCACTCCAGACCAGTGATTTTGAATTCCACTCTACATGAGCGCAATTCTACGAAGGAAGAAATATTGTACTTTGAGAAATATTAGCAGAGAATAAGAATGTAGGCTAAGTGACTTAATGAATACTTTTCCACCCATCTTATGTCATTACTTGATAGGACGTGCAATTATTGCAACACTCAATTTCATTCCTTGAAAAGATAGCCTTTAAAATTACATGTCTTTTTGAAAACCCTAAAAATACAACTCAAGATTAGTCCGTACATACTATTTAATGAGGTGGCAATGCCTTGAAAACCATGAAAAGTCCACAATGTCACGCGGTCGCAAAAACTTAAACCCTTAGAACCAAAGTCGGTAGTTTCGAAGTTTTGAGAACCTCCAACTCACCAACTTCAAAAACTACCAACAAAGGCTTGCAACTTAACAAAGGGAACCAAGTCGAACAATCAGGAACTTTTGAAAATTTAGAAATCCACGACAAGGTTATGAAACTTGAAGGACTAGTGACCAAGGTTAGGAATAACACGCAACCCACGACTTTAAGCAATTATCAAAGGGATGAACAACAAGGCATTGAAAATTTATGAAGTAAAAGAGTTGAAATACCTAAGGAGGGGAAGTTTAAAATTGTTGATACTAGTCCATATGTTATGCATAACAATGACTAACTGTGAATCACTTAATATCTTGACATTTCAGACTCCCAAAGCTAAAATAGCACGTCATCCAAAATTAAGGTTTCATATTTTGTCACGTTGTTGGTGCATAGGAAATTTAAGTGGTATGATAAGGGAATAAGATTTCCTGTGGGTGGAATTATTATAACTCCAACATCGGAGCCTATTCGACACTTAGATCCATCAAAGTATAGTTCCCATGCTTCTTCATCTCTCTGAATATTCAACATATTCTCGTTAGAAAACGTTTTGACGTTAGGTAATGCTAAGGGTGAGGAAGCGTCGGGTAAGTGGTCGATTAAGGCTTATCCTTTGATTGCATTTTGTGAAACAAACTTAAAATCAAACTCAGTTAACAACATAACCCATTTATCCAAACGTCCTGATAAATCTATTTTATTGAAAAGATGTTTGAGAGGGTCAAATTTCATCATCACACGTATTTCCACATTTAGTAAGTAATGTTGCAACTTACTGGTAGTGAATACAAGATCCAAACATTTTTTTTATTTTTGTGTATCATTTCTTGTAATCAATCAAAGTTCGGCTAATGTAATAAACAGGATGCTCTTTACCGTTTTCATCTTTTTGAACCAACAATGTTGCAAGAGCATGGGCTAATGCGGCTATATAGAGTATGAATGGTTTGTTTTGCATAGTGGGTTGTAAAACAGGTGGAGTTGCGAGGTACACCTTTAAACTCTCAAAATCCTATTTACAATCCTCATTCCAAAGTGGACATCCTTTTTGAGGAGATGTGTAAATGGTAACGTTCGATCAACTAAAGATACGAAAAAATGAAGGATGGCTTGGATTCTTCCTTGTAATGTGTGTAATTGAGAAATATTTTTAGGAGGTGGCATGTTGACTATAGCATCAATTTTATTTGTGTCCACCTTGATGCCTCTATGAGATATGATAAAACCTAGAATTTTCCCATTATCTACACCAAAGACATTTTTTTGGATTTAATCTCATGTATTTTTGCATCCGCTCGAAGATTTTATGGACATTCATGTTGTCTTGTCTTGTTAAAGATTTGGTTAGAATGTCATCAACGTAGTCTTCCAAAATCTTATGTATGTAATTGTGAAAGATTAATGTCATAGCCCGTTGATATGTTGTGCCTGCATTCTATAATCCAAAAGGCATCATAACCCAACAAAATGTACCCCAAACTATTGTAAATGTTGTTTTGTATTGATCTTGATGGTTGATGAAGATTTGATTGTATCTAGAAAATCCATCCATGAATGACAACAAAGCATGTTCGACAATTGAATCTACTATCATGTTGATATTAGGAAGGGGAAATCATCTTTTAAAGATGCTTTATTCAAATCACAAATATTCGTACACATCCTAATACGATTGTCAGGTTTTGCAATAGCGACAATGTTTGAGATCCAAGGAGAATAATCTATAGGTCTTATGAAACCGGCTTCAAGGAGTTTTTCAAGTTCTCCTTTAACAAGCAAGGATATCTTAGGATTCATTTTTCGTATCTTTTTTTGAACGGGCTCGGCATTTTCAGCAAGGACTATGTTGTGTGTCACTATCTTGGCATCAATTCTTGGCATGTCTAAATATTTCCAAGCAAAAAGTTTAGGAAAGTCATGGAGTAACATTGTGTGATCCTCTTGTTCTTCATCATCAAGGAACTTCCCTATCTTAATGACTTTCTCCTTATCATTGATGTCAATTGGTATGTCAATTATATCTCTTAGAGGGAGTGCACTTGGATTTGGAAATTCAGAGTTGTATTCTTTTATACTTATGTTTGTCTCATTACTTTCATTTGTTGCATCTTTTTGCTTGGTGCTAATCATAGCACATGTGACCTTTTTCTTTTGAGGGTTAGTAAGTGACTTGTCATAAACTCCTAGTATTCCCTTCAATGCATCATCATCTTCAAAGTATTCCCATGATGGTTTGAAATCCATGTCAAGCAATTCAGGATGTTTCAAAGTAAGGTTGATTTTTGGCTTGCACATGATAGTGTTGATATTTAATGAAGGTCTCTTATTTGCTTGTGTTATCTTAGAAGGACAATATCCCAAATTGGTCTTTGTCTCTTTCATGTTAGGCTCTATAGGAACTCAAATGCCTTGTTCTTTCTTTCCACATCCTTTACCATTATAGCCCAATTGTTTCACAAGTTCATATCCTCTCGGGCATAATTTTTTTCCATTTCTTTCGAGTTTGGTGGTCATTGATAATCTATCTCATCATGGTTAGTTGTATAACTTGTATCTTCTTCAAGAGAGGATGAGTTGGATGCTTGTGAATTTTCTTCCAAGTTCCGAGTTGACATGACCATTGGTTGTTTTTGTTTCTCATCTTATTTTCTAGTGATTATGTATTCTCCCATAAATGAGGGTGTGAACTCCAAGGAACCCCAATTATCATCTAACAATTTTGATACCATTTCCATTTCTTGCTTGTCTTCTTCTAGACGTTCTATGTTGGATGTTGGAATCAATGTGCTTAGAGGACTTGTTGTTCCTTTTTCAACTTGTAAGAAAATTTTAGGCTTGAGGTTTATTTCAACTCGGTATACCTTGTTTTTATAGAAATATTCCATGATACAATGAAGGATAGAAGGCACCGCATGCATATCATGAATCCATGGTCTTCCCAAAAGAATATTGTATGAAAGGTCATGAGGCATAACATGAATAGGAGTTTGTAAGGTAGCCTTTCCGACTATAATAGGTAAAGTGATCACACTGAGTGGTTGCTTTCCTACATTGTCAAATCCTCGAATCGATAAAGATCCAAGTTCCATTTTTTATTTGTCAACACGCAATCTATCTAAGAGTTTCACAATGCATGCGTTAAGGGTTGAGCCATTATCAAAAAGGGTCCTCTTTATGCCTATTCTATTGAATTGGGCTATTATCATGTAGGCCTCATTTTTCTTTCTCAATTCCATAAGAGGCAACTCATGTTGGTGGAAGGTTATGTCTACATTAAATGTATTCATTCCTTGTATGAGAGATGCTACATCATTTGTATTTGTACCAGGAGGAACCGATATTTGTTGTAAGGTTGTTTGTAGCATAATGTGATAGTTAGGTGAATTTTGAATTAAGTCCCATAGGGATATCTTTGAAGGAGTATTCTTGGGTTGTTCAACAATATTATACACCTTCCCACTATGCAAAGTTAAACGAGAAGCACTAGGAAAAAATGGATTGGGGTAAGGGTGTCGAGGTTGGTTGTTGCAGTTGTGGATTATTTCTAGTGTTATATGTATGAGCAACAGTATTATGACTCGATTGTTGCAAAACATTATTCTTAGGTGGGTAAAGGGTGAACTCTGACATTTTTTTAGGTTGTGGTTTATGTGAAAGTAGGTAAAGGATGAGTTGAGGTTGAATCACATTAACTTCTCTTGGTTTTGGTTTCTCATAACAAGCTTTAGTGGATGGACTTTGTGAGATGAAATACTCCAGGGCTTCATCTAACATTTCAAATTCATCACTACTAAAAGGCTTGAGGGTTAGGTTACTCGAAAAGAGAGATTTGAAATAGTCAAATAACTACACTTTCACCAACTGGCTTAGGTGTTTTGGTCTTCTTTCTTATTTTACTTTCTAATCTATGTCTAATGTAATCTAATCAAAATGTTGAAAATGAAAAATAAAAAAGTCTAACTCTATCCACAATTGCAATGAATGTAAATGATGTTATTTTTAATGATTTCAATGTAACAGAAAGCAATGAAATTGAAACAAAAAAGTAATGATAGCAAACAGAAGCTTAAAAACTATAAATTTAACTCTGTTAAATGCATTTCAAAATTTGCATTGGGACTTATTTGTCCAAGGTGGCTAATGAGTCCCAGTAGGGGTTTTTTTTTAGAATTTTCATATTTTTTTGGTTGATTTTAATGTTGTCTATGCTGTATGATCTAGATCTGAAATGAAAATGTAGATTTTGTATGATTTTCAGTGAAATTGGATGCAAAAATACAAGCTAAATGAGCTTTCACTAATTCATAATTTGAAACCCTAAAATGCAAGTTAAACAATGCAAATCCTAATGTAATGTTAACGCAAACAAGGTAATGCACTCCAAATCACAAAAGAAGGTATTCTAAATACAATTTCACCAAAATGAAAGGAAGAAAATCATATTCACCTTTCTCCACCCTTTGATTAGGGGCCTAGAAAGGGGTAATTTTCACTAACTTTCACTCAAGAACAAACCCTTGAGATTTCTTTGCAAAGGAGAAAGAAATCTTGCAAGAGGGTTGTTCTAAGGACTAAAAATGATCTAATGAGGGGTTCACCACCAAGTTGAAACTTGGAAAAGACAATGAAATGCAAAAACCCTATTTCAACGAAAAGACCTAGAAAATGCCTTAGAAATGTAAATAAAACATAACAGAACAGCAATGAAATAACTAATGTGCACCTGGAAACCTTGAAGTGACTAGAAGCAGCTATGAAATTCTAGAAATTGACTTTTTGACCAACTAGGACTCATTCGCCAACTTGGGAAAATCAGTCCCAAATCTTGTTTTTTGTCCAAAAGTCTATTTCGGGAAAAAGGGTATCAATATATACAAATAGCTTTGGAAAAAAACTACAGTGGGACTCATTCTCCACTCTTGGCAAATCAGTCTCGTTCTACTTTTTTGGAAATTGAAAGTTCTGATCTACACTTCAACACCTACTCTTTCCTTCCAACCTGAGTTCCAGATTTGAATCTATGAAAAACACCTACAAAACATAATATAACTTGATTTTCTAATGGGGGGTTTGCCTTGGTCAAACCCCTAGTTTGGTAACTAAACCTTAATAGAAATAATAAAATGTTCATTAAAACCCTAGCCTTAAGTGTGTCTAAGACTAAGAAATCTAAAACATGATGTAATCCTATTCTAATGTGCAAGAATATGATACAAGAATGGAAATATAGAGATGAAAGAATCACTTGTGGTGATCTCTAATCACCCCAAATGAATCCTAATGATGCTTGTACCTTCCTTAGGCTAAAATTAGAGTGATAATGGAGGATGGAATCACTTAGGAAACAAGTCTTTAGGCTTGGCTTGATGACTAGTTGCATCTCCCCACTCTAGAATACATCATGATTCACTATAGACAACCATGATCAACCCTTGACAATGCTAGATCTTGATTGAAAATGAGCTTGAGTATCTGTAAAAACACCTTAATGTTGCTCCAATGCTTCAGCATTACTTTCTCTTGAAACTTGAATGCTCTTGTGAAAGATTCTCAACACTTAACTCTTGAAAATGCTTGCTCCACTTGCTTAGAATTGATAAAAATGGCTTAGAAACTTGTTTATATAGGAATTTACACCTAATTGACAGTTATTTAGATCTCAAAGGCTGACATCCACCAAAATTTTGAATTAAAACTGCTCAAAATTGAAAAAGACCCCAAATGGGACTCATTCACCACCCTTGGCGAATGGGTCCCACCTAAGGGGACTCATTCGCCCAAGGTGGTGAATGACTCCCACCTAAGGGGACTCATTCACCCAAGGTGGCAAATGAGTCCCACCTTAGCTTTTTAGGGTGGGTTTTCAAGATTTTTGGTGTTTTGAATGATTTTATGGAATTTTTAGGTGAAATGAGCCTCGAGATCTGAAATAATGGGTCTTAGGGGCCTATAAATGAGTATTTTAAAGGGTAATGAATGCAAGGTTTCCAAAATAGGTCCAAATTAAGTGTGAAAATGTAAAGGGATCCATTTTTCTACACTACAAAAGGGTCATGCAACTCTTTGGTTGGATTTCATACAAGATGAGAGTAGAAAGAAAGGTAAGCATAAAATTAAATCTTGGGATAGAATGGTAGCAAAACTTAAGGAAAAATTCCTTCCTATTGACTATTAAACTAATCTCTTCAAGAAGTTAAAAAACCTAAAACAAAAAGAGATGAGTGTCAAAAATTATACATAAAATTTTTATAGATTAACAATCAAGTGTGAACATGGGCAATAATACATGGCGAAGATAGCCAAGTATCTCAATGGTTCAAGATACAATATTCAAGATGAACTTAGCCTAATCAGTCCAAGGACAATAAAAGAGTGTTACCAACTTGGTCTAAAAGTAGAAGATAAGTTGAATAAAAAAAATAAAAAAATCAAGGTAGAGATAGAAATTTCAGAGGTAGGGTAGAGCAAGGAGGAATAAATTTAGTTCAAAAATAAAATTCAGAACCAAGTCCTTTTCAATAACAATCACATAATCCAAGAGGTGGATTCAGAGGAAGAAGACCTTATTCTAGGGGTGGACACACACAAGGAGGTCATGGATTTTTTGGTAAATGTTTCAAATGAAATAAGTTTGCAAGTCATAGGTTTTGGGAATGTCCAAAAGACCCTCAAGTAAGTAGCTCAAGAACTGAGGGAAAAAATCAAGTGGTCCAACAAAAAGAAGAAAGTGTAGGATCTTCATCCCATGTAGAAGAACTTGAAGTTGGAGAGTCTTTGTTGATGACAAGGGTGCTAATCAAACCACCCATGGAGAAAGAACCTACCCAAAGAAAGACTTTGTTCAATACATCATGCACATCCCAAGGTAAATGTTGCAAAATGGTTATTGATTTAGGTAGGACTGATAATTTAGTTTCAATAGAAATGGTAGAGAATCTTGGGCTGAAAATAATTCCACATCAAACTCCATATAACATTTCATGGCTCAAAAAAGGACAACAAGTGTTAGTAAATAAACAATGTTGGATAGACTTTCATATTGGAAGCTATAAAGATAAGGTTATTTGTGATGTAATACTAATGGATGTGTATCATGTGCTATTGGGAAGACCTTGGCAATTTGATAGGAAAACTATTCATGATGGGAGAAAAAATAATTATACTATTGAAAAAAAATGGTAGAAAGCATATCTTGTTGCCCTTAAAAGAAGAAAAAGAAGATGGAAAACTGACTAGTCCTAGTGTCTTGATGGTGAGTGAGAATGAATTTTTGAGTACAATAAAAGAGGAAAAGATGGATTTTTCACTAGTAAACAAACCTAGAATGGTTATGACAGCAACCAAGTTGAACAAGCTACCTCAAGAGATACAAACCATGCTGGAAGAGTATGTTGATATAGTGGTGAATGAGTTCACCAATGAACTGCCACATATTAGGAGTGTCAGTCATCATATTGTCTTAATACCTGGTGCAATTTTTTCAAACAAAGCTTTCTACAAGATGACTCCACAAGAAAATTCAAAGCTCAAGAAGCAAAATAAATTCTTAGCCAATATGCAATACCAGTGATATTAGTTCCAAAGAAAGGAGATTGGATAATTTGCATAGATTCGAAGTCAATAAACAATATTACCACTAGGTATAGGTTCCCTCATCCAAGAATAGATGATTTAATTGATTGTTTGTGTGGTTTTAAGTATTTTTCTAAGATTGATCTCAAGATTGGTTATCATCAATAAGGATAAGGGAAGGAGATGAATAGAAAACTTCCTTTAAGAATAATGAGGGGTTGTATGAGTTGCTTGTTATGTAATTTAGTCTTACCAATGCTCTAAGTATATTTATGAGACTAAAGAATGAAGTTATAAAATCCTGCATAGGTTAATTTGTGATTTTTTATTTGGACAACATATTGATTTATAGCTCAAGCAAGAAAGAAAATATCAAACACCTTAGGATGGTAATGCAAATATTGCAAGAAGAAAGATTATTGATTATTATCAATAAATGTTTATTCATGAGGATGGGATTAGTGTGCCTTGGTTTTTTATTTCTCAAAGTGGATTAAATATGGACAAGGAAAAGGTGAAATCCATAATTGATTGGCCATCTCCCAAAACATCTTATGAGGTAAAAAAAATTCATGGTTTGACAAGTTTTTATAGGAAATTTAACAAAAAAATTAGTGGAATTTGTGAACCAATCATAGATACTATGAGAGGGGATAAAAAAAGCCTTGTTTGGACTAATGTTGCTAAAAGAATTTTTTTAGTTTTTGAAGAAGAAAATCATAGAACAACCTACACTAGAACTTCCTAATTTTAATAAGGTTTCCCAAGTTGAATGTGATGCAATTGGAATAGCCATTGGAGTTATCTTAAGTCAAAAAGGTAGACTTGTTGCATACTTTAGTGAGAAGTTAAATGATGCAAAAAAGAGGTATTAGACTTATGATTGTGATTTTTATGCTTCAATTCAATCCTTAAGGAAGTGGAGACATTATTTGATGCCTAAGGAGTTTGTTATTTTTATTGATAATCATGCACTGCAATTCCTAGCCAACAAACCAAATTTAATTCAAAGACACATGAAATGGGTGGAGAATTTGAAAATTTTGACTTGTGTTATCAAGCACAAAAAAGGCCAAGCCAATAAGGTAGCAGATGCTTTTAGTAGGAGAGCCTTACTCATAAGAGAAATTCAGGTAGAAAGTGGAGGAATAGAGTTTTTAAGGAGATGTACAAATCTGATTTGGATTTCCAAGAAGCCTATGAGGTGTGTAAATATCCAACTATAAGAAATAGAGAACCTTGGATGGACTACATGTTGCAAGATGGATTAATTTTTTAAAGGATCACAACTATGTGTACCAAGGAGTTTTATGAGAGAAAATTTAATTAGAGAAAAGCATTGTGGTAGTCTTGTTGGTCATTTTGGCCTAGATAAGACTTTAGCTCAACTAAGTGCTCATTAATTTTGGCCTAAAATGCAATCAGATGTGAGAAATTTTACAACTTAGAAAGGTGTAAAGTGTGTCAATATTCCAAGGGAAAGAGTACAAATGTAGGTCTTTATCAGCCTTCACCAATCCTAAACATACCTTGGGACTCCATTAGTATTGATTTTGTTTTGGGTCTACCTAGAACCCAAAGAAGCCATGATTCAATTTTTTTTGTAGTAGATAGGTTTCCTAAAATGGATTATTTTATAGCAAGAAAGACCACAAGTGATTTGTTCTTCAAAGAGGTTGTTAGATTACATGGCATCCCACTAAGCATTATATTAGATAGAGATACTAAATTGGTGGGACACTTTTGGAGGACTTTATGGAAGAATTTGGGAACTAATTTGAATTTCAATTCAATATACCACCCTCAAAGTGGTGGAAAAATAGAGGTGGTTAATAGGACCTTGGGTAATCTAATAAAATGCTTAACATTAAAGGATAATTCCAAACAATGGGATCTCATCTTGCCACAGGTAGAATTTGCTTACAATGGTTCACCTAACAAGAGTATAGATATGAGTCCTTTTCAAATAGTCTATGGTTCACATCCTATAGGTGTTTTTGAGTTGAGGGATTTAGGAAAAAGGGAGAAAAGAAGTGTTGAGGGAGAGGAGTTTGACATTGCTATGCAAGAAATACATGGAAAATTCAAGAAACAATTAGCGGCAAGTGTGACTAAATACAAGAAACATGCAGACCTCATGAGGAGAGAGGTTAATCTTCAAATTGGAGACATGGTATTAGCTCATTTGAGGAAGAGTTTCCAAAAGGTGAGTATAACAAACTAAAAATTAATAAAATTGGCCCTTGTAAGATTTTAAGAAAGTTTTCTAACAATTCTTATGAGATAGAATTATCAAGTAGTGTTGGAATATCTCCTATATTCAATATTGCAGACTTGTATACATAAAAAGAAAGTTTTCTAACAATGCTCATGAGAGAGAATTGTCAAGTGGTGTTGGAATATCTCCTATATTCAATATTAAAAATTTGCATCCATACAAAGAAGGTGATGATGAAGGTGACACAACTGAGATCAAGGAAATATCAGTTAGGAAATGGGCAAACCAATCGCCAAAAGCCAACAAGGAAGAACTAGAAGTTATTCTAGACAAGAAAGTTGTTAAACAGGAAAGGGGTAAAGTTTACTACCAATACTTAGTGAAGTGGAAAGGTCATTCAATAGAGGATGGTACTTGGATGATAGAATCATACATCAATAAGCATGGGAGTAACCTTGCAAACCTCATGAGTAGGAGCTCATGGGCTAACTTTTTTCTCTTTAGGAGTATGATGCAAGAGAATCATTTTATCTAGTTCTAGATTTGTGTTAGAATATAGTGGTAGGTGTTTAATCACATGTTAGGGGGCTTCTATTTTAGTTTGGATAAATAATTAGTCATAAATTTTAAATTTTGGTGTTTTTACTCAACCCCAAGTACCTAATTAGGGGTTTTGAATGCTTAATTTGTAAACTTGGGTTTGTATAGGATAAGGTAGGTAGTTAGGAATGATGTTGCACTTTCAAAAATATATAAAAAATTAGTTTTATGTCATTCTAGAAAGAAAATGAATGATTGTTTTGCTTGCAAGTATGTTCGTAGGGTGTTACTAATGTTTTAGACCTCTATTTTTGTAAAATAAGTAGATTTTGAAGTTATTTGTTTGATTTTCTCACTGTTGGAGTTGTTAAGGGTATATACAAAATTAGTAGATTTATTTTGAGGACTTAAAACTGTATATTAAATCAGGAATTGTTGTTTTCACTCATTGCCCTATCAAAACCCTGCTTAGGGTTTAAGAAAGAAATTTGAGTTTTGGGAGAAATACGCCTACCCAATTGATAAAATTTGGTTTCTAGGTCTATAGAAACATACTATAATTTTTCAAATAGTATTTTTACTAGTTTGGCACGTGTGAGGGCATTACTTCAAAAAATCTCAATTTTTGCAACTTGGAGGGCTAATTAGGACTAATAACAGTCTATTTTGAAGGATTTTTATTTCATTTGGGAGGATTCCATTGTAGGAGTTGTATCTCCATAAGGTTATTTGAAAGTATTTTAGATTCCCTAGAACCTCCACAAAAATTATTATCCCATTACATTTGTCCAAAAATAGGGCTACTAGGAAGACACAATTTGTCCAACAAGTCACTAATTATTATACTTTTGTTACCGATTCTTTTCCCTCTACATCATTTTTTGTTCTTGATAATTTTTTAAATGATTTATAGTTTAAAATTTTTTATATTTTTAAAATTAGTTCTCATTTTAAGAGCTTTCAAGCGTCATAAATTGTGTGTATGGACTCCTTTTTGGACCATTTTTTATTGTATTAGTCATGTACTTCACAATGGAACTTTTTATTTCCATTTATCTTGTAGAAGGATTATATTTAAGCATATGGAAATTTTTGGAGATTGTAAGTATCAATTTTATGCACTTTTAGATTTGTAAACAAGTTGAAATAAAGTTCCACACTTGTACTTCGTGTTTTGAGAGATTTTACACATAGATAATGTCATTGTTGTATTCATGCTATTTAATGTTTCATTGGGGGTTTGTTGTGTGTGTCTTGTTACTTACAGACACAACCTTTTCTACGTTCATGTGAGTGTGCATTGCTATTACTTCATGATATTGCTCATTGATCTTGCATGCCCTTTATAACAGTCTAATAAGGGGTTTATTGCATTTTCCCTTTAATTTACATTCACAACATTGTCTACCTTCATACTTGTGTGCCCTATTATTTACGCACCATTTTTAGTTGCATACATCATATTAGACTTGATGTTTCTTCATCTATTTGCACTACATTGTAAGACAATTTCAACAAATTTGTTCATACCTCTCCCTTGTCAACATTATGGGGGTATCATACTAATTATGTTAATGCTTCCTTGGTTTTGTTAGAACTATAAAAATCTCATGATTTTTACATATCTTTCATTCCCCTGAGTCTCCATATGAGTCTTACCTTAAGCACATTTTCCTCATTTCATGACATTTTGCTTGCATTTTGGCCTATTTTTATCCCATAATTCCATCGGGTCATGCATTTTCCATTTTGCAGTTCCTATCGGCATAGGTCCATGACTATCTCCTCGATCCAAGTTGTTTTTATGCTAACAATTGTATGCTACAGGTCTGTCGGTGAGACTCCTTTGATCTCTCAGCGATCACAAGTCTTGTGCACTCACCATTTGGCATGACATGCATGTTGTTTCGGCGACCGTGGAGGAACCTATCGGCGGGAGTTTGGTCTTCGGTATATCATCTCACCGAGTGCCTTATGCCTTGCCGACTAGTATATGGAGATGCATTGGTGAGATTTTTTCCTTCCATGAAGCGTCTTGGCAAACTCACCTAGTCTTTCCGACTGGTGGCAGATGCAAATACATATCGGAAAAAGATTTTCGTTGGGGTAACATCTTGGCGAGTGACCTTAAGTCTTGCCGATATTACACATGAGGCTCGTCGGTGAGAGACTTTTACTTCGGAGTAAGTCATAGCGACTTCACATTGTCTCACCGACCGGTGGCGGGAGGATTCATATCGGTAAGAGTTGGAGCTATCGATGAAAGGTCTTGGCAAAGTTGAATTGTTACACCGACCGACAACATAAGGGGAAGTTATATCGATATGAGTTAAGTTTCTCGATAAGAGGTCTCAGAGAGTGACCTTTAGTCTCGTCGATGGAAAACAATGAAGGACCTTGTTGGCGAGAGTGTGAT
The DNA here is from genome assembly GCA_007258455.2 of Sequoia sempervirens. Taxonomy (NCBI): domain Eukaryota; kingdom Viridiplantae; phylum Streptophyta; class Pinopsida; order Cupressales; family Cupressaceae; genus Sequoia; species Sequoia sempervirens. Next base: position 79,073 of record VDFB02361446.1, on the reverse strand, counting down.
CTTGTCTCAGCGACTCAGAATGGCTAAAGACTTTCGGTGAAACAAAATGAAATCTGCAAGAGGTCTCTCTGATACCATTAAGTTATAGCGACAGTGAATGAAAACAAAAGTGCATCTCGATGAGAAGTTTCCCTATGTCTCAACGAATGAATAATACACTATGAGAAGCATATCGATGAAACATAATGTTGGTTGTATGACATCTCCTCAACTCTGATGTGTCACGGCAAAAGTGAATAGAACCAAGGGGATGATTAGCGATTGAATTGCCTTCGGCATGACCACGATATGTCTCACCGACTATTTCATTGATAATTAATAAAGTTCAAATACTGTGGCCGACATGTGAGTTCATAAAATACCATTGCAGGCCGACATGAAAGGAGCCTAAATTTTGTGGAAGGCCGACATGGGATCTCAGTGTGATATATTTTTCTGATACTAGTGTATAAATAGGCATCTTGTGTTTGTAATTGAACGATAAGCTATCAATTATTCGATATACAGTAGGCAAATTATATGGATACAGTACAATAGATTTATCAGATCAGAGACTATGTTGCATGTTTTCAAACTGGAGGTATTTATGAAAATCAATTGATGTTGCTGCACATTTCTAGTGTCAATTATCTGTTCAATTTAATGAAAGTATTGCTAAGTTGTCTCGAAGATGGATTCTTTCTGGTTGTTTAAATTGATGTAACAAGTTTGTATTCAATTTATCAGTGCACAATTGTTGTATCTGTGTGGTTAATTGATTGGTTCTTTCAAGCAAAGATTAAATCCTTTTAGTTGATCACAGTAATCAAAGAGATTCATTTGGATTGTTAAAGCAGAGCTTAGTAGTCATATTTTTGCATGTTTATACAAGTTATAGACAGAACATATGCCAAATAATTTGAGTTCTCCAGAGAGTGTTGCTCATCTTGATTTCATTTGACTCTGCATACCCAATAAGGCACTAGTCTCTGCATTCCATCATTCAGATTCATTCATTCTCTTTACATCTGCTAATTGAGCATAGTAGGATTTAGATTTGAAGATTGTTGTTGCTATTGTTATCAAGTTTGGTTTCATTTGTTCACTCCCATCTGCCATTGTGGACAAAGCATTTCAAAAGGTTAATCATAAGATAAGTCTGCTCAAATCAAAAGGTACACCCGCCTAGGTCTTGCAGCACCTGAAGAGTAGAAGGTTGAATTCTTTTGACCTTGTCTGTTACCCTGAAATGTATCAAGAGATTGGCAGCCTCTTGAGGCTTTCTGCCTGCATTTTTGAGAGCTAACAGGTTCATTCTGGAGTAATAAAATCACCTTCTAAATTTTTTAGTTGACCAGCATTCTTGAGATTATTGACACATATATGTTTTACCCCCAATTTTTTCCCTCGATGCATTATTTTAGTGTGAATCACCATCTATGTATTATCTGAATAGTGTCATTGGGTTCATGTAAATTTTTGCATCTTTGATCATAATCTTCATCTTGTAGCGGAAGTTCTTCAGTTCCAAAAGTACAACATTTATCCTTCAATGATTATTTACAACTTCTTTGTGCTTCCTTCAATGGAGTTCTTGTTCATATCCATGTTTCTAATATTTTTGGGACAAATTTTGATAAGGATTCTTAGTTCTTCACATTTTCTCTCTTTTGAAGAGGATTTTTATTTCCTATGAGCTTTCTCCTTTTTACCACTGATGAGAGATTATTTTGTACATGGGTACCTCATCAAGCCTGGGTGTTAAAACATGTTATCATCATAAGAAATCCCTACCTAATATATTTGTATGAGGGGATGTTATAGTGCATAATATATTTGCATATCTATTTTATTATCCTAGGTTTATTATGCATAGGATAAGTTGGTTTAGGTGTTGACTTGAACATGTGTCACATTGTGAAGAGTATCTTCTCTCACCCACATGTATCGCATTCATAAAAAGTATCTTCAATTATTAGTAAATCATGTTTTACTTGGTCTCCCTCATAGTCACTCGCCTAGTTGTCATATGGTAGGACTCTTCTTGAGCATTTCTTAAAAAAACTCTTCCCATACTCATATTTGTGAATGAGCCTATTTGCATTGTAAATTTACACATGAAATATAATATTTCATATTCCTCTTATTTATGTTTATTTTTTCATTTACTAAAATAATGTGTTCGTTATTATAATGTTCTTCACTCATCTAGATTGTGGCTTGTGCGATTCTTTGAGGTCACTTCAACATAGAGTAGGGCCTAGATGTGGAGAGAATATATCCAAAGATATGGAGAATGTGGAGATAGGTTAAATGACAAAAATGTAGTGTCCTCTAACAACAACTCTATGTTATTTGTTATTCAAACATTTTTTACATATTTATTATTATCCTTGTTTTAATTGATGTAATATTATGTGTATAATATGCAACATTTAATCCTAAATCCTTCAACATAGAATACCAGTTATTTTATAAATAATTCATTTTGAAACAAGTTATTTTTTCTTTTATTTTTAAATCTATTTTTTTTTTTAATACTATTATTTATAGGGAGCACAAGATGTCATAATCATTCATCATGTTTCTAAAAAATTACAACATTATTATAACCTTATTAGTTTTAGTACTCTAATAAGTATAGTATTTTAAATCTCAATAACAAAGCCTTATTTATCACCCTAGTGATAGAAAAATCACAAGCCTACAAATGTAGTTTACATTCCTATTTTTGTTGTAGGTTCCAAGCCTAGCGATGCGATTTTACAAACCTTTGGTGGTGCCCTTGCAATGAAGGATTCCCCATCACTTAGCTATGATGATGTTTTCTATTGCATGGATTATTTTGGTCCCGGCATCTCTTGCTACACCTCCTCTCCTATGAAGAATACTTATACAAATTTTTCTCAATCTATTGGAGGTTTTTTCCTTTCGTTGATACTTGTTCTTCCTTCCCAACAAGGTAAACCTTTTCCTTGTTCTTCATAATCCCATTTTTTATTTATGGAAAAGAGGTGCTAGATAATGAAGAACACTTTAAACGTCATGATCCCATCTATAGATTCAATGTTTTTTGGACATCCCTTTCAAAATTAAAGAAATGGGTTTTGGATTCTTGGGGGGCCTTAATGATGGTAGGATTGAACTTTATCCATGTGCTAGAGTTTTTTTGAGGTGTCCTTCCAAATTAAGTGATAATAAGATGCAAGTGATCAAGGGTGGGGTTTGGTTGAGGAGAAAGCACTCATTCTTTCTTAAGGCGTGGCTTCCATCCTTCAACCTTCTTATAGAATCCTTAAATATTTTTCCTATTTAGGTCAAACTTTCCAATCTTCCTCTCCATTTTTAGGGAAATTTTTTTAATCTATTAGCAATGCTCTTGGTCATATTTTACAAAAAGATGTTATGACGATAAACTATGGCCATATCACTTTTTCCCACATTCTCATGGAGATTAACACCTCTAAGGATCTACCTAAGGATAGTGTTCTACTTGTTGGGGAAATACCGTGGAATCGAACACTCAACTATGAGGGTCTCCCCTTTCACTACAAAAGATGTGTTATTGGACATCTAGCCTCAAATTTCCTTAGCTCTCATCGCAAGAAAGGTAAAGCAACTTAGTGTAAAAAAATTCCCACCATAAGCATCTTATTGTTGGTGATTTTATTGATTCAAAGGATAAGATGTTGGAGGTGGACTTGGCCCTAAGGGCCATTGTGACTTTAGAGACTCCTAATAGGTATCATCTCTGGGCCCTATTTCGATCAACCCACCTATGAACCCATTGATTACAATGTTGGAATTGATTGCCATTAATGTCAAAGGAGTATGAGAGATTTTTAGAATATTATCATTGATGTCAAAGCAAATGAATGAGACTATTGTCAGTGATGTCAAAAGCAAAAGATCGAAAGAGCATAATAGAAAATATCTCAGAGGTGATGTAGAACACACTCATTAAGAATACATCATTTAGTGAAGAGGTGTGATTTGTTTTCAAAGGTTTTAAATGGTTAATACAGTTTGTGTCTCTTACGAGATTTATCCCTTTATAGAGGCAATAAGATATAAAAAGAGATAATTATGGAAAGAAGTGTGGAGAACAAGAAGACACATTATACAAGCACAAGCATATTTGAAGAATAAGAAAATAATATAATATCATTCAAAGGAAACCATTAAGGAGAAATAAGAAAGAGAGAAAATTATTAAAAGGCAGCATTTAGTCTTTAACAAAAAGACATATCCTTTTAAAGAGTTCTCTATTTTCAAAGAGATGCAACTCTTCATTGAGAAGTAAAGCTATAAATATAGTATATGGAAAGTAAGAGAGAGATGTCTGTGGAATAGAAAGGAAGATCTATTAGTCAAGAGAGAATGTGTGGAGGATAAAAATATATATTATTGTGGATGTCTGAAAATGCAACAATTATTATTTAAGAGGATTTGTGGCTATTTGAAGGGTCATTATCTTTGAAAGGATGTATCTCTTCACAAAAATATGAAGATATAAAGGGAACAAGAAATGTGTGAGTAGTGTGGAATAAATGTAATATCATACAAGTAGATTTGTGAAGAAGGGAAGTGTGTGAGACACAAAGATAAATCATTCAAGAACAAGAAGATTTAAGAAGAAGAATATATGCAGATTTGTGTATAAAGACTTAAGAAAGAGAATATATGTAAATTTTTGTATGAATATTTAAGAAAGAGAATATATGCAAATTTGTGCGTGAAGATTTTGAGGAGGAGAATATAAAAGGAGATCATTAAAGGATATTTGTAAAGAAGATTTATTCTTAAGAAGACAAAACTCTATTGAAGAGGTTGGTGCCTCATATTGGAGAGGTTGGTACCCCATATTGACGAGGTTGGTGCCTCATATCAATGAGATTGGTGTCTCTTGTTGAGTCGGTGCTTGGTTGTGGGGATTGGTATCTCCAATGGGTTGGTGCCTACAAATTCTACAAGTGGGGAATAGTGTCTCTAGTGAGTCGATGATCACAAATTATATAAGAGGGGATTGGTGTCTCTTGTAGGTTGGTGCCTATAAAGATTGTAATAGAGATTTATATAAAAAAGCAATATTTAATCGTGGTTTTCTCCCATGAGAGTTTTCATGTAAATCGTGTGTTCTTATGTTGCATAAGTCTTAGATCTTAAGTGAATGATATTGTGCAATTAAAATTATTGTGGTTGTTAGTTTAAAAATATGGAATTATCTTATACCAATTCACCCCCCTCTCAATAATCATACAAGGGTGGATTCTATAAAGCAGCTTTAATGGATGCTTTAGTAAAGCATAGAACTCTTTTTTCTTCACCTTTAGGGGCAATGGAGAATATTCCACCCCCTTTCCTCATTTTGAGCCTTTGGAGGATGATATTTTATGGAAGATTATACAAAGAAGGAAGATAAATATTCCTAAACATGTTTGTGCTTCCTAGACCCAAGTTAAGGGTGCTCAAAGCATTAAGAAGGGACCAAGGATGGTGTAGTTGTTCATCCTTGTTTGTTGCATTGATTGATTTGTTCAATTGTTGTTGTTTTGTGTCAACTTGGCTTTTATTTTGCAGTAGCCTACCTAATTGGCTACGCTTTTGTTGTTTTATCCATAAAATCAAAAACAAGTATACTATTTTATAGTGTAAGTTTAGACCAAGAGAAATTTATCTCAAGAAGTTAATATTTTAGTTTTATTTGTATTGTTCTAATTGTATTTTTTCTCTATTAGTAGTTTTATTAGAATATATTTGTAGGCTAAATTTAGCTATCTTTAGAAAAGAAAGTTCTTTTTATCTACTTTTTGTATATTTTTGACTAATTTATGTCATTTCTATTTATTGTATTTATTAATATAAATAGGAAGAATAATACTATGTAAACATAATAGATTTAGGAATGTAAAGTGTTATTGTTACTACAAAAAAATGGGGAGTGAGTGAAGTAAGAAGTGCTTAAGAAACTAGAAAAAAAGTTCTAGAAATTAAATTCTAGTGCATGGACAAATGGGACCTAAAAATCACAATAGTGACTGAGGGAGTGGTGATAATGAGTTGTAAAGCACCCTACCAACCAAATATGAGGTAGGAGGTTGGAGCACTATAATAGTGTGGATTCAACCATTAGATCATGTAGTTAACCTTCAAAGCATGCTACCAACCTAAAATAGACAGAGGGATCCTTTGATCATCTGACTACAACTTTGACCAAATATGCCTCATCTTTGCAATCATCGATGTTTTTGTAGAATATGAAATCACTAGTCCACTACCGAGATATGGGTGCCTAAACTTGAAAAAAGGGGGGGAGATGGAGTTATAGTTTATTGGATTCGACCTTAATCAATCCCCCTAATGGTTAATTTCAACCTCAACAATAAATAGAAAACTTGGGGTGTGGGAAAGCCTATGGTACAAGATTGCATAAGTGGTGTATTGTCAAAGATGAAAATATGCTATAGAGGCATGAGAGATGCATTACCTAATGAGTGCCATACCACATTTGTGCATTCAAGAGATTTATTAATCACTAATAATCTAAGGTGTTATACTACTTTTTACAAAGGGGCCAAGGGGATAAATTAATTAAGGTATGAGGTTTGATATTAAAGGTGTGTTTTATGTGAATGGTAAAGGATAGACTATATTGATATAATAATCAAGGACTGAGGTTTGATACTGGAGGTGTTTTATGTGAATGGTAAATGATAGACTAGATTGATTTAATTATTTTTTGAAATCAAATTCAAAATAGGTATTTCAATTAAAAATTGAATACAAAAGAAAGATTAAATTGAGTATAAAAATGTCACAAAAAATGGGTAGTTCACATACATGGGAAGATAAGAAGCATTAAGAATTTAAAAAGTGTATTAGGAGGGAAAGGGATATCATTAACCAAATATTATGATGTCGAAATTGAAATAAAAGTATTATTTGGTACCTTATGAATGCACATGATAAAGCATAAATTCATATGGTGAAACCGTTGCATATGGAGTTTGACTATAGATGCGTGTCGTGCTTTGTGAAAATGGAAGAGAATAAAGGAAATGGATTCACTAAGCTACAATGAGGAGAAAATAATGAATGGTCTATATGTTTTTGGCTATGAAAGAAGTATTGTACAGGTATTGGCAATCGAGGAATAATAAGAGAGTTGCAAAAGACAAGTCAAGAATATAGAAAATAGCCATAAACCAAAAGAGAAGAAGTTGAAGTTGCTAATAATTTAAATAATTAAGAGAGCTTCAAAATGTCAAGAGATCCAGAAAAAACCTTAAATGAGGATTAATATGCATTTTATTAAAATTTGAAATCAAACTAGTTTCAAAAATATAAAAAGATTAAAAGAAATGATTTTTGAACATTTAAAAACTAGTTTATATGTGAACATTTTTATAGTCTCACTAACGACCAACATCATTATCATAATCACACAAAAATAATATTACAATTACAAACAACAAAGTTAAAATACCTCAATGATTTACATGCATTGAACATTAGATAAGGATTAGATATAGACTAGGTAAAGAAAAAGGCATTGGAAGTGTGAATTTTAAAGCAAATTTAAAAATTCCCCATGCAAAAGTTCACAAAAAAAATAACTAATAAGCATTAAGATTGGATCCTATCTAATTATATACATTCCTATGTAGGTAACACCCATATTAGATAATGATACTTCATCACTAAAACATGTGTTTCCAATGTTAGACTAGACTAAAAAATTACCTACAACCATTCATAGTATAAAGGTTGATATTTTTTCGATTCTCCTCTACAACTTGTAAACAATCGTATTGTGGAAAAAACAAATTAAAAAAGTAATGAAATGCTAATAACTTTTTATTGGTATAGATGATTGAGGCCAAATTCACTATGGATGATTCTCTCACTTCATTGGACTTGCAAATTTTCAAAATCTTGGAGATTTTCCTTTATCCATCCTCACAATTTAGATATAATCATAGGATTCAAGGTTCTAAGAGAGTAAATAAATTTAGAAAATGGACCCTGCATCCCAATAATATTCTTAAAATTAACATTGATGACTCTTCTAGAGGCAATTCGGGCATTGCAAGTATTGGGGGAATTGACCGAGATAGTGAAGGTTCAGTTCATTTTATTTTCTTTACCTATATGGACTCTCACTCCAATAATCAAATGAAAGGCTAGGCAATTCTCAAGGCACTAGGAAGAGATTATGCTACAGGATGGAGAAAAGTCTTGCATGAAACAAATTCTATGATTCTTGTTTAAATGTCGAACAATAGGAATTTCCAAGAGGTTTCCTAGAGATTGGTGGTTGTTGCCAGATAGATTATGCATCTTGCAATAATTTTGATTTGAATTCTTTTGTGCATGTCTTAAGAGAATGAAATAAGGTGGTGAATTGTTTAGCTAAGTGGGCTTCCGAAGGAAATCACAACTAGAATGTTATTGGCAAAGGTGATTTAGATCATGAGAAAATCTTAGCAGCTTCTTAAGCTTATTCATGAGGATCGAGGAAGGTAGTTTTAGTATGTTAGGATCAAGTAGTAAGTGGAGCTTCAATCTTTCCACAAGTATTGTCTGGTGGTTTTGTAGGATCCCTTGATGGATTATTCATATGTTGTATGTTATCTTGACAACAACCATCTGAAAACCCTTGTGATTTGTATGTGTTTAATTGATCTTGAATAAAATTATTTTTACCCCAAAAAAATAACTTTTTATTGGTATGCAAATAATAGTTACATTAATAATGCATAGTATCTAGACTCAACAGAGTCTTAAGCGATGTTAGTGGTTGCGGGTGTATTGGCCTCAGAATCTAATGACTCGCCACTCTATGAATTACTACCGTGCATGATTATTTATCGTATATATTGGATGATTATTTTTCTCATTTCAAAGAATTCATATTAGACACAATTTTCCCCTAACTTTCAGCAAACTTCCAGTTGAAAAGTATTGCAAAATACACAAATCATGTCGTCCAAATTAATTAGAATAAAAATCCAAAAATTGCTCTCAAAATAAACCTGAGTTCCTCTCTTTCCCTTGATCTTTGTACTCACCCATCTTCAAATGGTTACATGACATATCCAACTAAGTCTCCTAAAAATTTATTTGATAAAATCCACCAAATGCCTTCTAATTATAACCACAACATATATCGTATAGCTAAGATTGTTTCTCGTGATTTGAATATTTGAAACAAATGGATAATCATGACTGGCCAAATTTTAGCGCATTCACACATTCACACAGTGAATTTTCCTTCTAATTATAACCACATCATATATCGTATAGCTGAGCTTGTTTCTCATGATTTGAATATTTGAAACAAATGGATAATCATGGCTGGCCAAATTTTAGCACATTCACACAGTGAATATGCCTTTCTAATTAGCACATGCATTGGCTGTCTCAATTTTAGCCCCATCCAACAATGAAGATAACTTCAAATTACCATATGATATTGATTTTCTTCCATTTCTGTCTGCATAGGGTTACTAAATGTGCTTCACAATCACACTCAATTGCCTCATATTAAGTTAGATAGCAATTGAGTTATAAAAGTGGTAGCGTTTAGTCAGCATGACATTCCTAAATTGATTATATTCTATGCATGTAGTTAAGTAGATTTAGGGTGATTGATTAGTCAAGGAAGAAAACTGTCAGCACACTCTCCCCTACCTTTAGAAAAAGAAAGCAATCATGTCTCAGAATGCAGTTCGAGATGAATAAAGATTTATTTTCACTCTGATGAAATGGGTAGTTTTTCTCCAAGAGAGTAGGTCATTTTAAGATCACGGGGTTGTTCAAGTTATGTATTGTACCTTGAACCAAAGTTTACATTTGCGTGCATGTATCTTTTTCTGTTATGCAGCAATTCTATTCCTGAAAATCACTTTAGAAAAGCCTTAATTTATTGAATAATGTGCAACCACACTATTGAATGTCTGCGTGCAATTTCAAGGCTAAACATCTCTAGGTTTGGCAATTATTGTTTGTAGTTCAATTTTTTCTAGATTTGCCAGGCTGCATGTTGCATCGTGACTAATGATTTTTCTAGAATCTTGTGCAATGTTAACCTAAAATAGTTTTTAAGGTTGCTTACGCAGTTTTTTAAAGCCAATCAATTTTTGCAAATTTCAATAGAAGCACATATTTCAACCTTTCAGTTCCCATGAATCCTTGCTCATAAATAGTTTTCCAATGCTTTTCATTGCTCTATTGTGATTGATGATGCTTGTTCGTCACATAGTACAATGGATGTTTTCGTTGCAATAGAGATTTTTCTTTTTAAGATAGTTTTTTAAGTAAAAATTGAGCTAGCATTATTAAAACACCCTAACAAAATAATCTAAAAATAAGAATGGATATTTTAAGAAGTGATACCTTAATAAAATAATCTAAGAATAAGAATGAATCTTTTGAGAAATCGACATCTTCCAGAAATATTCTTCCAAGAGATATTCTACTTTTCTAGAGTCATGGTGCGTTATAACAAGAAGCAATTTTCCTTCACATGGTTGTTGATTTTGACCAATTTATTCCACCAAAACAAAGGGCCCGTTGTGTCCCCATTTTTTGGTAAATACGGAAACCCTCATACATCCCCATAAACAGGTACATCTCCAGGGACATCCCATGATTTTTGTAAAGCCAAGATACGCTTCATCATCCAAGTTGTACGCCTGAGTGGGCATCCACTCTTGTTCCAAAAATCAGAGAGCGTACCAATTCTTAAGGCATCACTTATAACCACAGGGACATATCCTCATGGAACGCTACTTGAAACTAGTAAGTTGACAATTTGCTCTACCACAATGCAGACATGTTTCTAAAGTAATAGGATATCTTTTGGATGAAGATTTTTACAAGACATCACCTTGTCCATGAGATTAACATTTAAAAATCTTAAAAGATTAATTCTACTTCTATACTTCTAGTCATGATGCTAGCTTATCATCATACAAATGACTCACTCAAAAATTTCAAAAAAATATTAAAATAAACATAAAAGTAAAAACAAGACGTAACAAACAATAAGGTCGGTCTATCAAGGATCCCCAAGCCTAAATATTTGTGAATCCCAAACAAATTGCATATTACATCCACCAACAAAGAAGGGGAAAAGAGAGGAACAAGAAACTAGTTAGGATCTTCAGATTTTTCATCCAGCAACACCATGTACATTCCCCTTTCTTTTCCTTTTCTTTTTGAAATTCCTTTGTGATTTCAATTTTTTTGTGGATTAAAGATTGTTACATTGAGATTGATGGTTGAACCAAAAAATATATATAATTTTAGTAAAGCATTGGACAAAGCAACTTTTTCATATCTATCAAAAATGTGGTTGTGATACCCATGAATTTTTTTTATATTCCAAAGGATAAAAATATTACTGTACTTCTTGCATGCTGACAAATACAAATGACGCTAGGATAATTAACATGCCAAGTTATAGCGTCGTGTGCTCATCTTATGACTCCACTACATTCTATATTATCTTGTCGATATGGTAGGATGAGTACTCAAAAAACTATTTATGCCTGCTAATCAAGTTTCCCAAACAAAACGCTCTGACCACTATCAATAAGTCGACACAATTTCATCATTTCATCAATACAAACACCTCATGCACCCCTTATTCTTCCCCCCAACTTCAGGACATTTCTCGATATCCATTATGCACTCAAATGTATGTCTTGTCAAATACATTAGTGTATGTCTTGTCAAATACATTAGTGTTCATATGACAAGGCCATAGGGTTCTCAAGATGGAAACCCAAAATCAAATCCTCCAAGTGACATCTCAGCACCAGGTGGGTGGGTTCTAGCAGTATCCCTGCAGTGGGAAACAGTTTCTCCGTAATTGAGTTGCATCCCCACAGTTGTGAGTGATATTCCCACTAGTTGAGCAACATCCCCACAGTTTGAATGTAATGAGGTGTTGGGCCCTTAAACCAAACCCACATACTAATAATCAAAAAATTCTGATGCTGTCTTCAGATGTAACTCCAGCCCTTTGTCACAGCCAAAAAATAGTTATAATGATGCAGCACTTTGTAAAAGACCTGTTTCTGTTTAAACTTTAAAGGACCTGTCCACATGTGTAGTTTATATTGGGAATAACTTACACTTTATAAGATAAGAGTTTTTTACATGATTGCCAGGAAATCCATTATAGAAAAGTCAACTGCATCCCCATCTCCGTACCTACAATTTCTGGTAACTACTTCTATATATAACATAGCCATTTCCTTACTCACGTACCCTAATTCAATTGGAGTCCTTGTCCCCATACCCTACATCAGCTCGTAACTAATTTTTTGTGTAATGGCTAAGTTTTCAAAGCAATGATTTCAAAACTTCAACCATCTAGTTTGACTGATTATTAGAGCATTCAACCCTAACAGATATATCTACAAAAATATTAAATGTTTTAAATTCAAACCATATCTGGAACGAGATACAATATTTATATCATGAAACAAGAATATTATGTAACAATTGTCTCCACTTACAACACTTCCGTGAACATAGAGGAGCCACAACAGGATTTCATACGAAGTCTGCTCGCAAGCATGTGAATTGCTTTCATATCTTGTTCGGATATTAGGATACAACAACAGAATATCACTACCTAGACACCAAATTAAATGTAAGTGGTACTCTCTTTCATGCATCAGATAATCAACTGAGATGCTATCACACTAGTATACATCCGCATTTCCATGAATAACCACATATACAGAAATTTACATATACAACTGAACTTGAGCCTACATCTCGACTATAACTTAAAGCCCCACATATTTCTAACTTGACTTCCTATGGCCTTCAGATAATTTTTAACAAATATTAAGAACTGCCACCAATTCAGTTCTTAACACTGCTGCTTTTGCTTGTTTGAGAAAAAATGGGCTCCTTCAGAAAATTACATTGATACTAAAAAATGTTATAAAATTTCTAACTGATTCTTTTTCCCCACCATTTTCTCCTTGTCTTTTCAGATGGTTCAGTGTTTCCTAGTTTTAGCAGTGCTGTCTTGGTCTCACGTAATCGAACTTTGAAGGCTTTTTTCCATATTTTAAATCTACTCTTCAGTTTCTGAAGTTCTTCATTGGGATTAATGTCTGCTTCTGTCTGACCTGACTTAACCTCCAGCAAAAAGTTGGCATCATCATTAAAAACATGTTTTCTTTGTTCAAACTCTTTCATTAGGTGGCTAACTGCAGACTTCCCTGCATCATATTCCTTATTCTGTCCACTATCAGAATGACGAGAAACTTTGCCTGAATTAATATTAGACTTGGAAGTCTTTGCTCCCATTGAGGCAGCATCTTCCAAATCAAACTCACCATTGTCATGGGGCAGATTATGCCTAGTAACAGATGCTCGCTGGTCACTTGCTCGAAGAGTAGATTCATCATACTTCATTTGTTGAATCAATAGTTCATCAGCTGCCAGATTTTTCTTGGTTGCAGCAGCAAGGCTCATTTGTAATGATGACATTTGTTTTTGCCACATGTCCTCCATGGATGACATCTTAGCTTCATACTCTACCCATCTGGTTTCATATTGTTGTAATTTCTGGCGCAGCACAGCATTTTCATCTTCCTTTTCTCTGAGTGCTGCATCTACAGCTAACAAACGGTTTTGAAAGTCTGCAGGAAATGAAGGATGAAACTTTAATGTACTCGCTTGTTGAAACACATCTTCAGATAACTGCCACAAGAAAACCAACAATCAGAAGAGCATATAGCAAAAAAGAGAGTTACATGAGATACATAAGACCGTTCAATTATTCTTTTATATACAGACAGATGAAAATTCTGGTCTAAACCATTCATCCTAGTACATCATATATTTGAACTGTCTGAATTTTGAAATGTAGCACTTTGTACCTGCTTATGTTCAGGATGTGCCTCATTTCTTCTACCTGGATTTAGATCCCTATCGTATTTCTCTGCAAGAATATTCCCACATAAATTCTCAGTCTGCAACTGCTGCCGAAATATGTGAGTATGCCGTCTAGTAAGCCATCCTCGAGTAACTGTGAATGACCACTCATGCTCATTATCCCAAGTATGATATTGTCAATACAGAACATAGACCTATATGCATACAGAATGTACACAACAGCATCATCATTTTTACCTGCCTGGACTAGGATCACCATTTCTAAAGTTCTTGCATAGCTTTTTCTAGCAATTCTACACCTCAATTCCTTCTGAATGGTAATAGCTGCTTGATGTCTCTCTTTCAATACTAGGTATTCTTTTCTCGCCATCCTCGACCTCACCACTGTAAGCGAAAGAAGTTGAATTAAGTGAAATCAAAGCACATAGTATATGAAGAATTGTAAAACATGGAGACCTAGCAAGACATGATGACACAAAATACCACATACATGCTTGCAAGAAAATGGCAGAACTTCTAAGCTTCTTAAACTGCCTGCGAATTGCATGGGTTCGAAAGACATTCTGCATTGAAATAATCCCACGAAGAATTTTCGTTCTCAATTCTTCAAGCCTACTAATCTGTCAACATAGATGATGTTATGATCATAGCCATGGCAAAAGTAAAATACCTTACTGCATTGAAGATTAGATGAGAATTAGGTATAAAGAAACTGTCTATAAAGAAAAGGTGATACCAAAGTTATGGAAGTTTGAATTCTATCATTAGTTGAAAACATTGCCCATTGCAAAAGCAAAGACATCCTCCATTTTAAATTAAAAGCAAATGCTACTAGTGAATCCATTTTATGAGTAGCTGGAGTCTTATCACATCAGTAGCTGGAGAGATATACTCACACCTGCACACGCACATGTACATCCGTGAACACACACACCCATGCACATTCCCTCACCTGCACATGCACCCACTCCCACACAATGCACACAAACACAGAGATCCAGGTCCAGTTTGTTCCCTGACTGGTTCACTGTGGGTGCAGGCAAGGTGCACACTTTGTGCCCCAAATTCAGCCAGGTACGTACATCCATGGATGTTCCCAGATTAATTTGGGGTCCAAATCCATCACACAGGGTGAATCCTCTGCAAACTGCACCTTCTTTCTTTGTTTCCTTTATTTTTTTGCTTTTTTTTGCATTTTCTTCACATTCTAATTTTTTTTTCATACAATTTCACAGAAAGAAATGATAAAATGCCTTGCACCTCCCCATGCGTCCGTGACAGACATTCGAACTTTTTTGTCATCACATTTCACAGAAATAAACAATAAAATGCCTTGCACCTCCCCATGACAGACTCCATTCCTCTGTTAATACGGAGGGCTTGTACAAACAGTACCATTACAGTTAGAAAGCTGAAAAGAATATGGTAGGAAGGCTATCCTTTCCTAAGGCTTCTCCTCCAACTTACTTCTCCATCCAATGGTGGCCAATAAGTATATGCATCAAATGATGTTGTTTTAGTGGTGGTGGTATCATTATCGGTATTGCTGCTGTTTTAACTTCTATGCTGCTCTTACACTTTTCTCTTTTCTTTTTTCACGTTTTGGTGATTTGTACAGCTGTTCGGGACTTTTATAACTTGTCTTCTACCATAAGTCTTGAAGTATTAACTGCTGCATTTTTCTGTTAAAAGCAATCATTACTAGCTCCATGTTATTTAAAACAACATATGCTTCTGTTTTTAGCACCTTATAAGTATCCATCACATTCATATCATTGATTTTAGATGTTATGCTTTCGCGGTTCACAAAATTTATCCCAGGTGCTCTCACCTAAGAGCAACATCAATTGGAACTCTCAGTGCAGTCAACACAAACGAGGTTACAGGTTTTAATATTAAGGTACATACTAATATTGATAAAACTCACTACATATTCCTTCTAATTACTACCACAACATTATTGCCAAACCTGTTTCTGGCAATTCAAATATATCAAACATAAGGATGCCTGGATGATTGTGGTTGTCTCAATTTTAGCTCATTTCCACAATGAAGATGCCTTCAAATTACCATACGAGATTGACATTACTGAAAATTACAAGTGATTATTATTTATTTACAATTTTTGTCTGTATAGGATTACTTAATGTGCTGGAAACTCACACAATACCTCCATATAGAATTAAATAGTACTTAGGCAATAATGGTGATAGCAGTTAGTTAATGTTTGATTCCTAAAATCATGTCTAGTTAGAATGATGTTAGGATTGCATGTGTATAGTTAAGTCAATAGATTGAGAATATGGATACTAATGAACAAAGTCTTATTAGTACAATGATAGGAGAGATTGACTATTACATCCCCTTTAAATTAAACATGTTTATGACAAAGGAATTATGGTCGGTATGTTAGTTGCAAGTAACTACTTTTCATGTGAATGTGAAAATTGAGGATAAAATAATTGTCTTATATGTCACAACTGTAAATGTGAATGTTTTACTTTTATATGCAAAAATTGTATATGATGATGATATTATATTTAAATGTGTATATACACATCGAGAATGGTCTAACCCTAGTATTTTTGGTCTAGTAGTTGTAGGATCAACAACACTTGAAGGGAAAGGAGACTATCATCAGGGAGAGGACATGCTTGGCAAGGATCAATTTTGTCATCAAACAGTGATTATTCAAGGACAAATAATGCCAGCTAACTTCCTTTTCTCTCCTCTATGGTCATGAATAAATGAAGATTTCCTTGGTTCACTTCGAAAAAAACAGTGGTTTCCATGTGGGTGACTAACTTAAGAGCATGATCTGGTTTAAGGTATGCATCATTGATCATACCACAAACAAGAATTTTACATTTGCATTCTTGTGTCTTATTCTGTTACAAAAGTTAATCTGTTGCTACAAAAAACTTCACAAGAGCCTATATTTATAGCATAAAATCCAACCACAATATAGCATTTTTGCATACAATTTCAAGGCCAATCATCTACAGGGATTGTTTGGCATTGTTTTTTCAAAGGAAGCTGTGGTACAGAATACATTCCCTACACTAATCTAAAAGAGCAAAACCTATTAATCTTACAGTCATAGAAAAGGATACACAAAAAACATTGTACCATAGCACAACGATTTATGTCCGGAAAACCCTTTTGGGAGAAAAGTCCCACTCCAAACCATGAATCAATAGTATTATCAGCAACAATGGTTGCAATACAATATCCAAGGACATGCCCTTATAAGAGCACCATCAACATGTAGCTCTAGAAAAATTTTGACAACATAACAGTACCTGCAATTCACCCATAGAAACTCCATCCCAAACATCCAATTTATAGAGCATGAATAAGCAAGAAACCACAAATGGGTTTACAAAAAACCGTGTACCAAATCCATAAGCTCGAAAGTGGCACTCAAATTCGAACAAATTCCAATGCCCTTTTTGGTCTTGTCTTCCAAGCTATTTTTAGATGATTCTCTTACACCTTGTCATGTTGTCATAACTTGTCATATTAGAACGCCCAACTTATCTGCCTCAACTTGTCTCTTCTCCATTTAGAGAAGCTCTAAAACATGCATCATAAATTGTCATAATGCTAGTCAAGATTCCAATGTAACTTCTCTATAATCATGCTCTTATGCATCATAGAATTTGTCATAAATAACTCCTATCTTACAATGTTATAACATGATCTTACACATCATAATGACATTAGATGCTCTTATGATTTCTTGCACACTTCACAAAGAAACTGATATGTAGCCAAGAGTGCCACCTCAAATTGGGACACCTCATCTTCCATATGAGGCCAAAATAATAATAAATAAGAACATTAAGATAAAAGATAGGGAATACCTTGCAAAAGAGAAAAGGAAAGCTCCAACACTAAAATCTTACTACCCATCCCCTACCGTGTCTTAAAAAAATGGTAGAAAACATTTATGTGCTTTGTCCTCACATAAAAGGTTGAGTCATGTGCCCAAACATATGGCACTCTAACTATCACAAAGAACTCTAATAGCTTCCTAACTCAAACCCGCATCTAAACACAAGCTCTTCAACTAGTTGGCCTCCTTACAAGCATGAGTAGCTGCCATATTCTCAACCCCTATAGTGTACAAAGCAACAATAGCCTGACGCTTATTCATTCCACTGGTAGCACTACCATATCAATTTGAATCCACAAATATCCACTAAGTGTCGGTCCCCTATAAAATCACCATGATAACAAATAAGTACTTTGAAATACCTTGCAAATAACTGAAGACCCTCTTCATTACACCCCAATGATCTCGTTGCATAATGTCTAGACTCGTATAGACTATAGCATATATCAAACTACCTACTATACTGTTGTAAGTAACACAAGTCATATCCTCCATCTTTGTGGGTGTCATAGGACATTACATGACTAAAAGCTTAGTTCCCATAGAAATACGAACACTCAATGGTTTGTCATCTAGCCCAAATCTATTCACATTATCTATTCTAAACTCTATTCTTAAGATATAATTAGCAGCCCCCAAGTCCTTCATATGAATTGGGGTTGAAAGCAAAGATTTCAAATCCTTAACACTTCATTATTGTTACCAAAAAACTACATATCATCTACATACAATGTGATAACAAGAAATCGATTGCCATCCAATTTATAGTAAATTGTTTCATCCAATTTGGATCACAGAAATCTCAATCCCACAGCAAATAAATCAAATTTTGGTACCACATCCTAGGAGACTGTTTGAAACCATACCAAAAAAAAAAAAAAATCAATCTGCAAACCAAAGACTCCTTACCTTTTTCAATCTACTTGTGTCATATAAATCTCTTCCTCGAAGTCACCATGCAAAAATGTTGTCTTCACATCCATCTATTCTATTTCCAAATTAGATATTGTTGCAAAAATAAAGTCCCCAAATCTCCGATACAAGGATGTCTAGGAAACGCAAGGTTTTTTGGGGGACACGTCCCCGTGGAACACTACATCCAACAGGTTTTCATCCATCAAACAAACATATGAAGTTTGTGGTCAATGTACAATGCCTTTATTGTGTTTTGGTAATACAGTCATATCTAACTATTTTTAATTGTTTCACTATGTATCAATTGTTTGTCAACTTTTGGGTAGTTATAGGACTCAATTAGTAGATGGTTGTGATCTGCTTGGCAACATCAAGCTCTTTAAATAAACTTTGCATAGTCAAGCAAAGGAGTCTAATCCTTAGTTGATCATCTTTGGTCTAACTCTATAATAAATTCATGTGGACATATAGATATATTCCAATGCTCTGTATGTTCATTATTTCAAGTATTAGTATTATCAAAAAAAAGAGTAAACATTTGCCATAGTTGACTTAAAAGAAATCAGATCCGATACAAGATATCCATGCCCTTAGACCCCAATAAAGGGTAGGAACAGACAACAAATTTGTCAAGACCAAGAGATTAGTTGATCTTGAAGATTGATAGAACAAAGAGAATGAAGAAAAAGACTATGAGGTATCCAAAGAGGCTCCAATAGTGCAAATCCAATGCCAAAGTTCGTCCTGAAGTAGAAGTCAGAATCAGAGTAGAGTCAAATTTGTCGTCAACAAAAAAATATTAGAGCATTCAACCCACTATGAATAACCACACGAAGGAAGAGTAGATGAAGATAGCAAAAAAACTTCAATTACCGGATGAAGCATGCATTGATCTTGCAAAAAAAGTTTGAAATGAAAAAGAATCAATACTACTTCACCGACAACATAGTAGAAGCATATAAGAGCAACCTTTGAGGGATCAAAGAATTGTTAATCATAGATGACGAAACTGAGACAAAAACCTTGGTGCTAAAGATTGGAATGTACAAAAGAGAACCCAAAGGCAAAACAAGTATGTGGAACATTGAAGTTTTAGGGAGAGTAGAGGATTCCCACGTGGCTGAGAGTGCCAAAGTAGCATTGAAACATTCTAAACAAAACTCCCTAACAAGTGGGTTCCAAGCACTAGGTTTGCATCAAAACAAAACCATAGTGACTCCACCATCAAGCCCCAATCTAGAAAGCAGAAGTTGCCTAAGTTTACAAGTAATGGATCAAAGTATCCAATAAGACACTATAAGACTTGAGAAATTATTTGAACAAATGGCCAAGACGATAAGAGTATATTGGCTACAAACTTTTCCAACCACCCAAAGAGGTGTGGATATTGATTGGTATATAGAGATTTAACCAAACAATAGAAAAAGATGGGAGAAATTAAAGAAGGCCTTTGAAAAAGAAATCAATTTTTTTCAAGATGGCAACAAAATCATAGCAAAAATTTAACACAAGACAAGGTATGCATTAAAATGTAAGAGCTTGTAATTGCAGGTTCAAATAATTACTTGTAGAGTTTTAAAAAGACCTTGTTGATGGATTAAAGAAAAATGGTTCATTGAAGCCCTTGTTTCTTCAATAAGAAAAATAAATAAAACTGTACCACCGTCATTGTATGTTGAAGCATATAATCGAGCAATGGATATAGAAAGTGAGGACAAGATATTTACACAATCCAAAAGACAAATACTTGAAGATGATGGTTCTGATAGAAGTAGTGATAGTAAAATAGGAACAATACAAGCATTAAGGAGAGACATGCTTTGAATTATGAAGGAATTGAAGGCAAAAATAAAGTTAGCGAAGAGATGAAAGAACTATGGTGTACCAATTGCAACCATGAGGGTCGCATTAAAACTAATCGTCCCAAGAAATTGTTTTGTGATATATTTCATGTTATAGGTCTTCCAATAAAAGAGTGTCTATACAATATAAAGGGTAGAAGCAAACAAGTGCTTTTTAGACAAAGAGAGCAATCAACTCCAATAAGCACTCAACAAAGTCACAGAATAACATGAATGCATCTCCAAGTGGTTATCCAAATTAAAGAGTGGAAGGTTGTAGTATGAAACATGACTACAAAGGTCATCCCAAGGACATTTCACAAGAGACTACCATAGAATCCAAAACAAAATGAGATTACTACGCAAATGGTGTGTACCTAAGACTATGAAGACACCAGATATATGAAGCAAAAGTCCAACATCAACATGATTGAGGTAGAGAGGCATAATGAAGTATTGGTCATTCCTCAAGCCCAAACAAAGAAGGCTACATACTCCAACCCACATAGAGAAAAAGAATGACTTAGTGGCAAGAGCCGAGGTAGAGCATGTGTGGAAAGCAAACACCACCACTCAAATGCAAATGCAAGCACAATAACAAATCAATTCCCATCCGAAAAAATTATTGCAAGGCAAGTACTTCAAACTATTGTACCAATTAAAGTAGTATTTATTAAAAAGTATTCCTAAACTCTAAAATGTTATGACTAACATTGTGTCTAGGAAGAATGAGATGGTGCATGCTACAACCCATTTGGAATCCGAAATAATCAAGATCACAAAACTAAACTGCCATTGTCAAGAGACCGAATGATCAATACCATGTTACTGAAACTTAACATCTCAAAGAAACTAGCAATGGTGGCACATGGAAATCCTTGTAAGGAATCTCAATAATAAAATTGTTGATGGTGGGTTCGGTGTGAAAGTAGTTCCAGAAGACGCTTTGAGAAGTATAGGCAAGTTGACTATCTAGTTCCTAACTTTTCAACTAGTGGGTGAAGATCAACATTGAATCAAGGTACTTGAAGTTTTAATGGCCCAAAAGGTGCTTATTAGAACTCAAACCTATTTATTAAAATTTTGTAGCCATCTAATTACAGAAGAAAGAGTACGATGCATTGAGTCGGGGTAGGCTAGTAGCAACCAAATCCAACCACAACTAGAAAAAGAACACGCACTACATTGTAAACAAGGTCAAAAATACTTAATTAATTTGAAGAGCTAGGTAGTAAGTGAGGAAGCCACTTCCTTATATTTAGACTCCAAAGAAGAATGGATAGAGAAGTGTGATAAGGATCCAACGGAGTCAAATTCCAAAGAAATTTTGGATTGCAATTGTGTTCAGAAGATGAAGCAACCTTCGTGGCCCATTCCAATGGAAAATGGAGAGCTATAAAGTATTTCCCTCAAACTACAATTTTGTTGAAGCTACACAAATCAATGAGGAACAAGGATTGTGTGGTGGCAAGCAAACAATGAAGAACGATTTTGAAAAGTTGTATAGTTCATGTGTGCCCAACAAAGTACAAAGGTCACAAAGGCTGAAACTTATAAAAATCATTAACTCACGTTGCAGCAAAGGCACCCATCTTCATTGATGTTTCCAAAACTAATGATACACCTCAAAATATGATACTAAAAAAATATTTGATTTGGAGCCTACAAATAATTATTGTCCTAACAAATATTACAAAGGACCTTATTCATGTTGCATATGTCAAGACGGCAATGAAGTGAAATTTGAAAGGACTAAACAAGACAACAGTGGAGGAAATATGTAAAATAGGTGTACCCCATACAAGAAAAGAGAGAGAGAGAGGCAGGGGGCGCGGGGGGCGCGAGGGAGGGAGGAGAAGGAATGCTTAAGAGTAAAAAAAAGATAAACATTAAAAAAATTAAAAATTTCCTTATCCTGCCATATGGCAACTTGAGCAAATACTAAAAAATGAAAACTTCCTTTTCCACCATACAACAATCAAAAAGTAAATAGTGTGAGGGTTTATTAAGAACTAGATGTATCCAACTATAAGCTACAGCTCATTGCATGACCTATAGTACAGCCTTTTGTACTTTCTGATTTGATTTATGTACGACATGCAACTAACATTGTCATACACCTCCATGGTTATACTATATGGTCTATAACTAGGTGATCCTCCATACAATTAATTGTGGTTTTTCCCGTATGACAATCCTCTATTGTGATTGCAATAGAACCTGACTTTGTTACACAATACAACCTACCTTTTTAGGGGGCCACTTGTCCAACATTGGTCAAAGTATTGTAATATCAAAAACATTTCCATTAATAAAAGGATCATTGTTTTCTTTTCATTGCCATATTTTTAAATTTATTGATAGGCATTATTTAAAACCAAAGGTTGAAAGTCATGATCCTTGTCTTTTAAAAAAATCACCAACTTGTTTTATACAAGTCACAACCTTTTCAAAAGTCACCACCTTTTAGAAAATCGTGAGCAGTATTTTCATAATCATGTTTTCCAAAAAATCAATTACAATAACATCGCTTTATGGCTTCTAAAGATATAATTGGATCAGTTGAGTGGTTGATCTCACCAAACATCAAAGTTTAGGGCTTAATGTTTGATCGAGGAAGAAGTTGTAGATATGTTAAGGCATCTACCATCACCTTTGGTGAAAGGTTGAAAGTCACAACCCTTGTCTTTAAAAAAAAACACCACCTTGTTTTATAAAAGTCACAACCTTTTCAAAAGTCACCACCTTTTAGAAAATCACAAACTGGTTTTCTTCTTCTTGGAGGCCCCAACCTACTATCAAAGTCATCAATTTCTATACAAACTGAGCTCCAACTCAGTAAGAGGCTCCAACCTCTACTTGATAGGCTTCAACCTATTGGAGGCTCCTACCCCCACACACAAACTGAGCTTCAACCCAGCAAGAGGCTCCAACCTCAACTTGATAGGCTCCAACCTATTGAATTCTTAATGCTGATACAAGAAACTTCTTCACACAAATCTAGTCCAAAACATAAATTCTTTCATACAAATCATAAATATCTTCCTTCTCAAATCTGATTATCATCAATCTTCCTCACGAATCTGATTACTATCATATACCTTTTCTTTTCACATCTATGATCCAAATTATGCACTTATGACTGCTCCAAAAATGATGTGATGAATGTACAAAGGTCTGCTCTAAAACAGGCACAAGATCTGCCCCAAATTCTGATCCAAAACCTGCTCCAAATCTGGTCCAACTTCTGCTCCAAATTAGACACAAGGTCTGCTCCAAAACTGTGCTTCGATTTTGCTCCAAATCCGATATAGTCACTGCACAAAATCTGCTCCAAATAATGATGCGAATTGCCTCATACAGATCGCTTCTATGCTAGCATGATTCGCCTCAAGGAATGTCCTCACAAATTCACTCTATGCTGATATGATTTGCCTTACAAGATGTCTTCACCAAAAAGGTTGTCTGCTGGTCCAATTCACTTCATAGAATGCCTTATAAATCTGCTCCAAAATTATGACAGTCTGCTCCAAACTTGCCTTCAATATAAGTCTTCAATGCTCTTCATTTTTCTGCTATTAATTGGACTGATTTCTCATTGTATTTCTTGCTAATCCTTCACACATATTTCTGCTTTAAATCTGCTCTTCATCTTCTCCTTAGGTCTGCTCTAAATCCGAAATTATTTGCATTGAATTGCTTAATTCAAAACCTCCAAACCACTTCTATTTATATGCATCCATGTGCCTTCTCACAAACTATGTCAACCTCATCAAAGAGTATTTAATTTACTTTAATACTTCAAAGGTCAGCCTCATCTGAAGAGCATTTGATTTACTTCAATTCTTCAAAGGCCAACCTCATCTAAAAAAGTGCCAACATAGAGAGGGGTCGGCCCCTAAAACATAATATCAATAGGTCGGCCAACATATCATATGTAGTATTATTTCTTCTAGGGTCAGCCTCCATTCAAGGTGATTTAGTGAATTCCTTGCAGTACTTTCTCACTAAAAGTCGGCTTCTCTCATCACTTGTCCAAACTGTTATGCGGCATTGGAAGCCTTGTGTGCATCTTTATAACTTTCAATTGAAGATACGATTAGTGGCCTTTGACAGCTACAATTTCCTTTGACATCAATGTCAATATTTCCAACATATTTTAGTTATAGTTTTAATAGGAAAATTATAACACGTTATATAAGTTCAGGAGAAGAACATAATAATTATTTGTTAATTACTATTTATGGTTGTGGAGATGCATATCAAAAGAATGATTTCTAGATGGAATGATGATTTAATACAAGATTGACAATTGCTTCACTAAATTGTCTCTCAATCTATGGTAGATGAACTATAATGGCTAGTACCATCATAAATAGCCTTGACATATGAATTATAATTAATTTTAGGGTTTTTTAGTTCAAGATAGCATGGTTAAGTTGTAATGGATAATAGATCTTTTAAATCAAAGATACTATTTTACTAGTGAAATTTGCATCCACATGCAAATTTCCATTTAGTTTGAGTTTATTTTGATGGAATGACTTAACTCAATAAACATTGATGAATGATTTTGATAAAGTTAGGCTCATTTCCCAATTGTCACTCTTCTCCATTTTTCTCATTCCCATAGATATGCTCTTATCTTATTCATACTACATTTACTCCAACACATTTGCCGTAGTTACGCCTATTAGCACCCTCCATGTCTAGACATTCAATCCCCTGGTACATTAATTTTAATATATCTATTTTAAATAGTTTGAAAAAATCCAACACATTAATTCCTCAACTCATTTTGAAGCTTGACATAACTTGAGATGTTTTTTTCTATGCACTTGCAATTCGTGTTATTGCCAACTTGTTTTGATCATTTACTTGCAAATCTATACTCAATCAAAATCGTTTTGGGTCTAGTTTGTCCAATTCAGAAATAAGATGTTAAAATCACATCAATCAAAGTTCAAGTATTTATGATCTCACACTATGACCTTCCACATTTTCTAACATTAAAGCATGATTATAGTCATAGTGGGATACATTTCTTGCACTTCATTGGACTTTATCTTCAAGGCATAATTGAATGTATGTTGTATGTTGATATCTGCCAATTTTCAGACTAGTAATCTTGCTGTAAAAAATCAAGTCTTTCTATCATCCAATTACATAAAAAAATCCAAGCAATAATATCTGATTTTTTTAGATCCTATATGGTTGCTGCAACTGCCACATGACATACCATTGATTTTGGTCCACCAATAAATTCTAAGTGGGTATGCCATCCTTATTTCCACAATTCCAGAGCAGGACTGCAGTAACGGTAGAAACATAAGTTTGATATATTGCATGTGGATTGCTATGGTATATTTGACCCATCCCAGATGACCTTGTAAACCCACTAAGTCCTTAAGGACTTCAATCCCTCGTTGAAGTCTTTTGCTCACCTTGACACTGTGGAACTTCCCTATGACATCAGATATTATCTAGGTACCCCTCAAATCCCTGCAATGTCCCTTTGAACCTGATTTCCCCGCAGGCCTGTCAAAGGCAAAAATTGCTACCGCAATCAAATAGATCCCGAGACCCCTCAGATTTTCACAATGACTCTAAAATGTCAGGAAAATCGAAGAATTGATGGTTATAATGGTTTGCACAAATTGGGGATTCCATTCTTTTTGGAGGAACTTTTTCTTTTGACAAAATTTGGAGAATTTATGAAGTTTAAAGAGGGTTTCAATGCGAAGGTTGGAAAAGTCTGTCTAGTTCAAATGTATGAAAGTTGTAAGGCTTAATTCCAAGGCATGTATGAAGCCATGCAAGTATGCTAAACTATGATATCATCCAGTTATTGTATTCCTGTTGCAATTGTTCATTGAATGTTAATAAATACCTTTTCAATATTGTTTGAAGTTGAAATTTGCTGCCTGATTCAATGGCTTGAAAGAGCCCCTGAATCCTGACCTACACCAAGTTATATCAAAGATGGTCAAATTCTTTGAGACTGTGGAAGTGTTGAGCAAGGAACCTAAGGTGATTGTTGTAGGAAGAGTGAAGAAGAAGAACCTGCAACTGCAAAGGGTCTAAAGACATGGCACATAGAGGAAGAGGCAAAAGAGGCGTCCCATGAGCTGCACTCATAGAGATGCTAAGAGGCATATAAGCTAGATTAGATACAATGGAGAAAAAGCACAAAGGATTACCTGTAGAGGATGTGAGTGATAGTGAAGAAGTCAATGAAGAAGAAGCAAAAGGAGTAGAAAACGAATATCAAGGAAGGTTTTGGGTGCAATGACCAAATTTGTCAGTAAACCCCATGTAGACTTACCAACCTATAGTGGTAATCTGAATCCGAAGGAGTTGATAGACTAGATTTCAGAGATGGATAAATATTTTGAGTTGAAATCCATTGAAAACCCTAAGAGGGTGAAACTTGCAGCTACAAGATTGAAAGGACATGCATCTTTGTGGTGGGATCATGTGCAAGTTAAGAGACAGAGAAAAGGAAAGGAAAAGATTAAAACCTAGGAGAGAATGGTAACTAAGCTGAAAGCAAAGTTATTGCCAATAGACCATCAGATCCCATGTTCAAGAAGTTGTAGAAACTTAAGCAGAAGGAGAAGAGTGTGCAAGAGTACAGAAAGAAGTCTCTGTCTCTTCTCTCACATACATTCTTGGATATTTTTAGATTGTAGAATTCGAGTAAATCAAATTGTCAACTTTTTCTGGATAAACTGCCCACGAGCTACTGAAACATTGTCCAAGCTTTTCTGGATAAATTACACCAAAACTATTAAATATTTTCCTGGATAGCAGCTTCATTATGTTTTCCTGCAAAAGCTTCAACACTGATTGGATAATGTCCTCCTCTGCTTTCTTTATATTATTAAACAATAAAAAAGTCAATTGCAGATTTCATGTACAATTTTGCTCTTTAAATAACTACTTACTAGTCTACTTTGGGCATTTACCATATGCATCTGTTAATAGGCTACAATAAAACAAATTAATTAGGATTCCTGCTCATACTAAGAAAGTTCTATGATGTGTTTACTTCTACAACGAGATAAACCTATAACCAATAAAAAAATAACAGGTACAGAAACTAGATCTTATCTATGTACCCGAGAAAAGGAATGTCTATTTATGTCAATACGGAAATTCGGATCTGAAAAAAAAGATCCATTAAAAATTAAATAGAAGTATCCAAATAAATAGACAATTGAAAAAGGCATCGATGATTGCAGCTTGAAACCCAGCAGAAAAATCATACAAAGATGAACTACCTGTCCTGCATGCAAAAACAACTTTGTGAAACCAACTCGATACATCTCATGTGGAATATTGGAACGTTGAAGTATTGCAATACACACACTCAGTGCATCAGCAGTTGTAATGTTTTGTGGCAGAAGGAATTTGTATCTGCAGAAACAGATCCAGAAACAAATTAGAATTCAAATAAAGACATGCAAAGGATAAAGATGTCATCAAATCTCCATGTTCTAAAATTCACCTTTTAGCAAACAGTTCATGTGTCATTCGTATGTGATAAGGAACTTTAGACATCCGAACAACATCAAACACTCCATAGCAGCGCAACTGCTGCAAGACAAAACCTTCCTCAAACACTCCAGGTAGCTGCAGCCTGTTTGGCTTAATACAGCAAATGAAATGCTGAGATGTGTTTTCCACAGAATGCAATAACTTGAATAGTTGCCCCTGTAACAAGAATATTCAAATTTCTTTGTCTCATTGCATCATATGCTCAAGGCCCACACAACACCTAGAACCTTCAAAATATATGAAAAAAACACGAAATCACCTTAAACTTAGTAGCAATGCAAGGTCTCTTGCATTCTGCCCCATTTAATTTCCCTAGAGGATTCCTGTACCTCTGAGCTTCTTTGCATATATTGAGAGCAAACAATTGGAGCAACTGACAATTGCTTGAAGATAGTAGTTGTAACAAATCAGAATGCACCAAATCTCTATTTTTCTCCAAGAATCCAGTAGCATCATATACAACCTTAATGCAGACATAAATACATCGTCAAAACACTACTACAAAAATTCAGGAATCTGAGACAACAATAATATTTTGTCAGTAGGAGATAACAAGTAATGAAGACTGTACCTCACCAGCACAATGGCAAACAGAAAATACTCTCCCTTTGTCTTCTTTAAAGCAGAATTTTCCACCTAAGTGTTGCTTTAGTTTATTGATTAGAGTTAAATCAGTCCCTTCTGAAGATACAGACTCTTCATCCATCAACGAAATTAAACCCACAGAATTCTGCATTACGCATATTATGTACCATTAGTTTATAACTTTATTCTGCAACCAGGAATAAGTATCCGACCCTAAATTGATAAGGAAAAGAATAGAGAATCATGATTAAGAGACGGGATATAATTATTAATTTCCTGAAAAATGTTTCTCAAAATTGGCAATCTCCAGCATATTACAGCCACAGACTAAATTTCTAACTGAAGGAAGCACCAAGACCTTTAATGTTAGCTGTTAAATTCATTAAAAAATGTAGGTAGTTCAAGTTACAAGTATATGTGCCAACAAAAACTATTGTCTTGAACACTTTGTTGTATCTGAAAGAATTATCTTCAAATTACAACTTCAATTGATTAACTAGGAGAGCCCAAACAGCTGCCAACAAAAGATGGCAAACTTTGAATATTATGTACCCAATTCTACCATGACAAACCACTAAGTCATTTATCCCTTATCTCTTCATCTAGTTATTTCATAAATTGCAAGCATAGTGGTTAATTAATGTCTCTTCATTGATCATGCAGCCCAATGAAATTATTGAATTTTTAGTGTCTTGTTTTAACATAAAACAAATGCTGCTTCCAAATCTCCCATTTACATCTTTTATTTCCATTAATGTCATTTGAAGCCGAAAGAAACAACAAAATCAGTAAGTGCTTAGGAATATAATAACTTGCAATCTGTAAACAGTTGAATCAGTCAAAGACAACATCAGGAAATCTAATCTAGGCATCTATAATCAATGTGTTGGTAACTCTAGATAGACAGAGTTGAAGCTAATGTAATCTTCTATTAATGTGAAGATTATGGAGCTAAGAAAACTATAAATTGACTAACAACATTTGAGAAAATATATATCATTATTTTTTATATGACCCTTCCAAACATTGCATCGCATTTCCTTATATGTATATGAACCATTTTTTAGCTTTGATGCATGTTTCTATCATAGTTAATATTTATTATCAGGGGGATCACTTCCCCATAAGATATTCAAATTTCAGTCAGTTTATATCAGCCTTGATTAAGATAAACAAAGCCTACTTAGTCCATGCAGATAAAATAATAGTTTTAATCATATTCATAATGATGACAACTAACAATTTAGTTTTATGTGCATGGTTTGAATTTGATAATGCATATGATAAATGTATAAGATCACAGTTCCTTTGAACAATGCTATCAACCGTCCACCATTCCCAACAATGTTAGCTACCCAATTTCACAACAACCTTTGTCAGTCAAACTGATGCAGGAGCATCCACGTTTACATGCAATCCTTCGGCACCCAAAACCAGTAGTAGTTTGATTTTGGCTTTCTTTTGTGTGTTTCCTTTCTGTGTGTGTGTGTTGCAGGGAATCTTGAAGGCCAATAAGATATCATTTGCTTCAGCACATTTATCCAAATTCTATATTGAAACCAGAGTTTCCTAGCCGTAGCTGACTGTGGGATCCACAGGAGTAGAGCTGGACATAAATGATGAAGGTTTATCGGACATTTCGACTGATTTCCTGGGACCCACATTTACTGGTCTTGGTGTGATTTTTAGAAACTAACAACTGTGATTTACTTTGCTGGGACCCACCAAATATCCCCTTGGATGTGGGGTGAGCATGAGGACAAAGGCATCAAAAAATTCAAAAGGATGTCTGCCGATTGACTACATTGCTCAGGCCCATGCATCTTCCAGTTTATAGGCACAGCAAAAGGAATCTTTAATCCTGGGTGTTTCATTCTTTATTATGGGCGATCCTAGAGAAGTTGTAAGGAATTCAGTCCCTGCAGATTCTGAGCAGCAGTTTTCCTGACAGGCAGTTACTTATTTGCTGGGCAGTAGTTCCTGCCAGGCATTATTTCATTCATGCCCTAAACTCTGACTGTCGGTTACATTCGTTGCAGTCTGACTGGCACTTCATTCTTACACCTATTTATGATCTAATCATTAACAATATGTGTGAGAGAGCGACAGGTAGAATTAAAAAAGGAAGGGTCACAGGGATTCCTGGGGTAAAAAGACGCAAAGAATTATCCTGCTGGTGTTGGTGGAACTGTGGCAACCAGGCAGATAAAGCGGGAGAATTTCTAAATATTACTACCCTGTTACTAGGCTGAGTGCCTGAAACGAACTGTAATGTGATTTCCGATTTATAATTTACTGAGTTGATCAATATTTCCATTGTGTCTATTTTAGGCAGGTGTTATATGTAGAGCTGCTAGGATCAGGTGTCTTTCACAAGGCACCCAATCCTCATCTGCATCACAAACAAGTACCTGTTCCTTCAATTTCATATTACTGATTCATTGTCGTCACCCTTATACACCATGGATGACTGAAATTTCATGTAAGGAAATTTTCTAACACCTGCTTCTCGAATGCACACTTGGTTCTCCCATTTCTAGATAGGATGACAAGGATATTAACATAAATCATTCCTGAGTAATAAATATCAAAGGCTTGACCCAAAGAAAAGGGTACTATAAGCTTCAAGGAACATGCACTGTTAAAAGGAATATAAGTTCCCAATATGAGTGGAGAACGAACTCACCCACAATCTTAGCAAGCAAAACAAGAAACAAATCTCCAAAATATTTATGAGGTAGAAAATAAATATAAAATTAGAACATTTATGAACTATATAATGTCTAAAATGTTTCAAATAAGACCAAGGCTTTTAAAAAACAAAGCTTTTGGGTAAAAACACGTTATTTTTATAATCAACAATTTGGACCACACAAGTGGGTTATCAATGAAAGAAAAGGTGAGTTTCTAGTGGATAGATGACTCTTTTAAGTACAAGATGCCTCCAAAAGATTCACTAGTAAATAATAATAAATATAACTGGCCATTGCAATATGTATTAAATATAACCTAAGTTACCAGGATCATACTGATGTTTTAGTTCAGTGAAGATAAAATTCAGAACAGGCTCCTCAATAGATAAAATGTAAGGAAAAATTTGTGATTAATTTGAATAATATCGCTTGTACTCTCAGAGCCATCTGTGCTACACCTTACAATGAGGAAGAATTTGTATGCTAATATTGTTCACACTTCAAAGACAGGAAGGATCTAGTGTAGATGAAACTCGTATGGACGGTTGCCTAATAGTTTGGGAGTTTGTGGATCTCAGGAATTATACCCTTACAAGTGTTATCAAACAACTTGATGGAGCACTTTGGATGTAGCTCAATATGGATGGTTGTCCACTAATTTGGGAGTTTGGGGAGGTGGAATCTGGGAACTCGAGAATTCAGCTTAGGAGTTATACATTTATGAGGGTTATGTGATAGCTTGATAGAATTCTACTTGGTCCAAGAATTGTTTTCAAAGAAATGCTTCTACAGAATATGTGTTTCTACTAGTATTCTCTGTCAGTGTGTTTTGTCTTTAGTTAGTATGCTTTTGCTTTTAGTACTATATGCCTAAGAGAGGATGTCAGCATATAAGGACTTACCTTTCAAAAAAGGTCACCCTAGTGCTTTAGTAGTATGCTTGAAGAGTTAGTTATTAACTTATAATTGGTGATATCTCTCAAATGCTATATGAGGCAATGAACCCCTTTGTAATTGTCACATCAATATTTCATAACATTATAGTGTTATTCTCTATCAAACATGATATGGTTTATTATTTGTTCCTAGCAGAATTCAATGAACAAGACATAATTTTTGCCTACAGCATTGAAATGAGGTGCCTTTTTTTTTGAAGTGCGTGATTTTTCAAGAGGAATCTGAACATGTAATAGTATTTAAATTTTGATGCCACCAAAGTACTATTTTTTCCCTTGCAACTCAATTGCATTTATGAAGCCAACTGTAACCAAAACCAATATCTGAGTTGCATTGCTTTTACTTAAGCCTAATTTTAGATGTCTCATTGTTGGAATAAGTTTGTCATTGATGTCAAGGTTGAGCTGTGTGCTTATGTGCTTGACCTGCTTGACCTGCTTGACCTGCCTAGGTGTTGATGTTTACTGGACAGCGTCAGTCACATCTTCCAGATCAGATCAAAGCAATTAAATTATAGCCTATCGGCTATTTAATTGGTGTAGAACAAATTCTCGATTGGGACACGTCTCTTGCTAAATATAAATTAATATTTGTTTATTAAGAAGAGGCACGATTATCCTTGGAGGTGCGATTATCTATGAAGGATGACTTATTGTTTGTAAAGTCTTATCTCTTGATTGAGGCCGACATGATGATATTGAAAGGTTGCGTCTCTCTCCATTCATTGTGTATATATTACCATTCCTTGCTCTCATTCGATCATCATATTCATTTCAGTTCATTCAATATTCATTCCATATTCATATCAAGTTCAAGTTCTTCAAGTGCGAATTGGTCTCTAGAGCAGATCGATATTTTGTGTAGAAGACTGAGATCTATATTAGCAGATTGTATCTATCAGTTTTAGTTTTGCATCAGATTGTGATGCTGCTTGTTGGCCTTCTTATCGGCCTATTGTAAAGGAGACATTCTTATTGTGATTCAATAATATAAGAGATATTATTGGCTGGGTTTTTCTCCCTCAAGAGGAGGGTTTTCCCAGGGTATCTGCTGTGTTTTGTGCCTGATTTTGAATTAATTTTCTATGCATTTAATCTGATCACTAAATTTAACATTATCAGCATAGGGATCCTCTTATAAGTATAATTGCCACAAAACATCTCTCTTAAATAGATGTTGGGTACAATATGTTAATTTTGTCGTAAAATATTTCTTAATCCTTTAAATTAGAGTTACAAAACTTAATTCTTTATGAATCAAAAAATCATATATTGAAATTATTTTGATACAAAGTATCAAGAATAATTCAGTAGATGAAGAAACTTGAAACTTGCACAAGAGAAGGACCTCAAAATCATTGCAAACCTTCTCAATGAGATCTAAACACTCTTGATTGTCCTCAAACTCAAATCTGGTCCAATCGATGCCTTCCAAAATATAATCCTGCAATTTAAATGTCAGTTTTTCAGAAAAATGAGAAAATAAGCTACATGACATAAAATCTGGAGATTATAATTTACTAACACACTTAAAATTTAACATCATAATATAAACTATAAAAAACTACTTTATCCAATCCAATAAGTGGCTTGTATACAATGTGTGAGGCTGAACACCTCTTTGAAAGACCATGAGAAGCAATGGCCACCCACTGTATGACACCTGGACATAAAGGTGATAAAGAATCTCAACATTTCTTTCTCAATTGGCCTACTTGAATAATGACCCTGAAACAATTTTTTATTAATGAAAAATCAATTCCTTCATTTCACGTAACTCTAGCAAAAATGGAGTGTAAATTTGTTAATGAGTTTGTTTTTGTTTATGTGTGATTCTTGCTTTCGACAAGTTGTTATACAAACCATGGTTTTAGTTTACATAGTATTGTCACCTATTTCAGTTTTGATGTGATATTCCAAACATCTCTTTTCATCAGCATATATGAGTTTTGTTTTGCTTAGTCTACATGCATATTTAGTTTCCAGTTTCACCATGGTTGTCTAGCAGACTTTAGTAAACTTCACATGCTAGTTTACCCTTGCTTGTCATTTCCACCCTATTGGTTTCCATTCTGTCTTTTACAAGATGCTTAACATGGCTCCTCTATGATTTTTTAAGTAATGCATAAACTCCATGTTGAGGCCTAGACCATTAGACAGCTATTTTGTTGATCATATGGAAGTTGCCTTCAACCTTACTTTGGATTTCAAAATAATCTCAACTCCTGATTGTTGCAACATCATCAGATTAATCCCACAATCAAAATGAATCTAAAATTTTGGAAGAAGAAATACAGTATTTATTCCAACTTGGCAGCATTGCAGCTTGGACTCTTTGACTGCATGTGCAAAGGCCCTAATGCCAAATCTGACTGTAGGCCTAAACCCAATCTGTGAAGATGTTGCTGCCTCTTTAAAATCAAGACGGAAATAACAAGAAGAAGAATGATGTGCCTTTGCCATTATTTTCATATTTTAATGACAGTTCCTTATTCAAGGAAGTACAAAATCTGTTAACACATCATCGTGAAGTAGCAAACGCCATCCTCTTAGCACATCCAAGTGCAAGGATAGAAGGTATCTTCTCAAAATGTGTTGCAAGGATACAAGATATTTGAGTGTATGGCGCAAAACATCCAACTCTAGAGATACACAATGCATAGTTGCAAAACTTGTTTAACACTCATGAGTCCTTTTGTACCTCAAGAAACTCACCAACAGCTCACCGCCAAGTCCACATGAGTTCCTAGTGCAGACTCACCGGACACGACAAGCATGTGGACGCACTAAATAAACTGAGTTTTTATCCTTACCAAATTCCTCACAGTTTGCAATCTTGTTTGAGCGTTGCAGGTGAAAATTTCTACAATTTTCCAAGTTCCAAGTTAGCTTTTAATCTTTTTTCAAGTAATTTCAGAATTTGTTTTCATTCCTAAATGTTTCATTTGCACGTTTAGGCATCTTTGAAAACCATTCAAATCAATATTAATGCTGTTTATCACTGTCTTTTTAATTCTTTTCCTCTTTTTGAACCAAAAAGCTGATTTTTTTACTATTGTAGGGTTTATAATTTTATTGTGTTAAACATTGTATTTTCAATTTACAATGCCATTTATTCATGTTTCAAATATATTTCAATTAATGTTGTTGATTTGTATTTAAAGCACTCTTTTTCTATTTTAAACATTAATTTTTTAATTTAAAACACTGCAATTAAGTCTTTTTCCTGATTTTATCACTGGCAAGTTCGCAAGAAGCATTTGATGGCATCAAGAAGTGTAAGCTGTGATCCACTAGAGCAAAGAATGTTGCTTGAAAGAATGGGGTATTTAGGACCAACCACAGGGACCATCATTTGTAACTAATGTAAGTTGAAGAGAAGTGGAGGTATCAACTGTCTTAAGTACCAGCTTGCATGCATTGTTGACCATGACATCAAATTGCATCCAAATGTGAGTCAAAGATCAAACAAGCGATCAAAGTGGCCCTTGTATTAACAGATCAAAAGAAATTTGAAAGGACAACAAACAAAGCCATTGCAGCAGTCATGAATCACAACATGACATTGGAAATGGAGGCTGACAGAACAAAGATTGTTGCTCCAATCATGATCCATGGGTTCACAGCACTTCCATATCATTGAGATTCAACAAAGTCTAGTCACAGGGAATTTTGTTCCACAAAACACACTTGGATCATAGCCTACACTTGAACATACAATTTGGAACAAGAACAAGCAAAAGGAAGCAAACATGGCTTGTGCTAATTTTTTGTTCTACAACAACCTTCCTTCTAATGGGTAAGAAGCCCATATTGAGAGAATTTCGTCAAAACCTTGACAATTGCAGGGAAAGGCAAAAGAGTGCCTACTCCATTTGGCATAAGTGAGGCATTGCTCAAGAAGCCAATGACAAATGCAAAACCAAACGATAGAAGAGCAAAGGAGGTATGGCGCAAGTATGGATGCCCTAAATAGATGGACTAAATTGCATACTCATCAACTTTCTAATGGCTTCAGATTGTGAGGTGCTATTTTTGAGGTCTTTTGAAGCCTCAACAATGTAAAGAATGCAGAGAAATTGAGTATAATATTGAAGTATATTGTGTAAGAAGTGGGTATAAAAAAATATGGTACGTGTTATAAACTTATAACAGATAATGCAGTAGCATTTATGGCAGCAGGAAGACTGTTTTAGGAGAGGCACACAACACATTTTTAGACCCCTGGCATTGCCCATTGCCTTGACCTTCTCTTGGAGGACACCAAGAACATCACCAAATACATCTACAATCATCCTTCAGTTCATAGCTTGGTGAGAGATCACACCAAAAGAAAAGGTGTTGTGTGAGCGGGTGTGACATGATTTGCAACTAACTTTTTCACCTTGCAAGGCATTTTCTAGTTTACTTAGATCTTTGAAGTTTGAAGCAAATGTTTGTGAGTCAAACATGGCTGAATTCGTATTATTCAAGAGTTTATGGAAAGAGGGTCACAAAGACATTTTTTTTACTATGACTTTGCAAAAGTATCTATAGATATCATCAAAGTAACTTCAAACTTCAATTTAAAACTTAAATTGTATCTCTTAATTTCACTTTTTGTAAATTATATTTACAATATATTGTTCAATTTTTCAAAGTTTTTATTTAAATTACAAATTTGCTTTGTTTGCAGGTTTTGGAACCTTTCGTCAACGTTTTGCACTTGGCTGATTGGTAGTAAAACCAAATTGGTAACATTTATTAGGCCATTGATAGAGCCAAAGAGGCCATCCAAGATCACTACATGGGAGATAGAACAAAATTTAAATCCATTTGGGAGATCATTGATTTAAGTGGAACAATCAACTCCACTGACAATTCATGTAGTGGGATAGTAACTCAACCTCAAAGTTTTCTTTTCAAATGACTTTAAGGATACTGATGGAGAGGTTATAGAAGGCCTCTCAACATGAATTATGAGGGTGATGCATGATGTTAAGATAAGGAACCCAATTAACAGAAATACCAAGCAAGTTAAGGTGACACTTTTCTTTGCCACTAGCTATTTGAGAGAGAACTGCCTAAGCAATAGGTACAAAAAATCTTTTTCTTCACTTTACTTATAGCTTACACTTATTGTTTACAAACTTTTGAATGTTTTCTTTGCAACTGCTTGGTGAGAAAACTAGGGCAAGAGTGCCCCAAATCTTTAAAAGTTGGCCCTCTAAATTCTATCTCAACCTTGTAACACTTTTCGATGTAAGCGCAACATGAGTTTGTTTGATATTGTTCACACAAATAAGCACAACAAGTTGGCACAAAAGCATCTCAATGACCTCACCTCTATGCAATACAACCTTCACCTCCATGCAAAAATGTTGGGCATAGCTACTTAGGAGCCAACTTACTTGGATAAGATTGATCCATGTAGCAACTAGATTGCACAAGATGAGGACACTCACATGTTTACAAAAGATGAGATTCTTGATTTCAAGAGACAAGCAAAGGAAGGTGCAACAAAAGCATTAAGCATTGGATTGGATGATATTATGGTAAACGATGTTGAGCTAAAGCAATCATTGTCTTCTAGTACCAAGGGTGGAGCCCTAGCCGACTGTGAGGAATAGCATCCAAGCTCTCATTAAAATGCATACGAGGAAGAGAAAACTATAGATTGTAGTAACTTGCATGGATATGTTATTTTTATGATGATTTTTGATCCTCATAATACATATCATACTTGGTGTTTGTTGTATTCACATGATGATGTGATACTGTACACTTTTTTGTATTTAAATCTAATAAAGAACACTTCCCCAACATTTTACAACCTCATTTGATACATTGTATAACTATAGTTTGCATGAAACTTATGTTTTGTAAGAAATTTAAGTCTTTCTTGAAGTTGTTGAGTTTTGTCAAGTTATTTATTCTAAGTCAAAATCGGGCTTGCTAAGTTTTGTCAACCCATGAGCTTTTTAACTATAACTTAATATTTGGTTTGGATGTCCATAGATGGAAATGCAAGGCATGATAACCTATGTAAACCGGGGACACATATCCGGCAAATTTAGGGGTGACCCTGATTCAAAATGTCCCGAAGATGCAAGGATGCCTTGGAAACATTCTCGTGTCATTCCCAATTTGCCCCCAAAATCAAGAAACGTCCTGTGGATGGCTATCGAAAAGTCAAAAACAGAATGGGACGGCTAGTCGTCCTCGAGATGGCCAAGGGACACCTAGACGTCCCCCAATTGTATGGCCCAACAAGTTATGATTTCGTTTCTTTATTTTTTATTCACAAAACTATTAAAAAGTAAAGGGGTGTGGGGGACCTTTTCTCTAAACCTAAACCTAAAAACAACAATATAACATTCAAAACAAAAACAAAAGGAAAACTCATTGGTTTCATCTGTGAAATTGTGAACAGCTGAAAGAAGAAGAGCACAGCTATGAGAAACCAAGTAAGAGAAGAAAAGAGATGTGAGCAAAGAGCAAAAGAAGGTCAAGTCTCCATCATTTGAGGTAAGTACATTCTTTTTTGGTTATTTTACAAATTCTTTTACATTGTTTTTGTTTTTGCTAAAATTTCAAATACTTAGGAGGCTTTTTTTGTGTTTGTGGTCTATTGTTGCACTTGCAGCTGTCATTTACATTGCAACAGAAAAAAACAATGAGCACTAGCAGCAGTGAAGGTAGTGAGGGTCAAGAAATTGAAATTGAACAAACATACCATAGAAGTTCTTCAAGGAATGTGACTATTTTAGGGACACCAAGTTCAGAAATCCTTTTCAATGCCCTTCTCACCTCTTGACAAAGTATACAAAGGGCCCATTTGACCCAAAAAAACCTCTTTTACAATTTGCAACAGCCGTAGATACGAAGCAAACAATTCAAGGGGGAGTAGTGTATGGTTGTGTCATATTTGCAAGGAGGACTATAGGGGCTGCTACACAAGAGTTTACTCCCATCTTTTAGGCATAACTTGTCAAGGGCTAAAAGTATGCAAAACCATAACATTAGCTGAGAAGAATGAGGTGACTAAGTTGCACATGGAGGGTGAAGCCAAAAAAACAAGAATGCCAATGGAGTCTTTGCAACCTACTAGGTCAATGTCTGGTGCTACAGCTACTAAATCTAGGAGTGTTGTGCCTGAGAGTCAAAGAGGACAGAAAGGGTCCACTAGTGTTTCCGGCATGTTTAACCTACAATTATGAGATGTAGTTGATAGTTCTATTGCCAAATTTTTCTATGCTAATGCTATACCATTTTATGTGGCACACTCTCCTTTTTTAAAACAAATGTTCAAAGATGCACTTGTTGCTCGTCCATATGTTCCTGCTGGAGACCATAAGCTATGTACCTCACTCGTTGATAAGGAGTATTCCAAAGTGAGTATAATGATGGAAGAGATGAGACAAGTTTGGATAAGGAATGCTTGCTCTATCATTATGGATGTGTGGATTAATATTAGACATTGGCCATTCATCAATGTTATTGTCACATGTTCAACAAGCTCTTATTTTCTTAGAGCTATTGATTGTTCGGGGAAGAGGAAGGATGCAAGCTTCCAATTTCAGATTTTGAAGGATGCTATAGAAGAGGTTGGACCCTCTAATGTTGTACAATTAGTGATTGATTCACCCCGTGTATGCAAGCTAGTTGGCTTGATGGTGGAAGGTGCTTACAAGCACATTTTTTGGACCCCATGTTGTGCTCATGTGTTGAACAATTCATTGAAAGACATTGGAAAAATAGTTTGGGTGAAGGAAGTGGTGTCAAAAGCTAGAGGCATTTAGATGTTTATTTGCAATCAACACACATCACTTTCTTTGTTTAGGACTTTTTTGAGGAAGGAATTCCTCAAGCCTATGGATACCAAATATGCTAGCTACTTTATTTTGTTGGAGAGGATGATTGAGGTAAAGGAGCCTCTTCAATTGACGGTGGTTAATTCAGAGTGGGCTAGATGGCCAAAGGCAAACATAGCTGAAAGAAAAAGTATCAAACAAAAAATCCTCAAAGAAGATTGGTGGTCCACAATGAGGTAAGAGATTGTTGTTTTTTACTTTTTAATGCACTGTTGATTTTTAGTATTAAATTTCTGATTTTATTATTAACTAATAAATTGCTGATTTTAATATTAAATTTATCGCTTTCATTTGATTATTGATATCAAATTAATAAATTGCTGAATTTATTATTCAATTTATGATTTTATTCTTTTTATTGATTCTAAATTTCTAACTTGTAAATTTAGTAAATTATGTTCATTCTTGAATCTTTGTAGATATATTTTCTCCATTATCTCACGTGTTGTGTCAGTGATAAGATATGTTGATACAGACTCTCCTAGCCTTGGAGAGATTTATGAGACATTTGATAACATGCTTGGACAAATGAAGCAAGCAATTCATAGCAAAGACCCTAATTTGGGATTTTATGAGGAGCACATTAGGCCCATTGTGACGCGACAGTGGGACACTATGAACACCCCACTTCATCAACAATTGAACTGTTTATGATATGAAGGTTTTGAGTTGTTTATGTAACGACTTTTCTCAGACAAAGCTCAAGTGAGTGCAGTGTATGTGTATGAAGCCACAAAACCATTAAAGAATCGGAAAGACATAGAGGACAAGAGTTTTCTGCTAATGCTATCATTAATTAGAGGTGCAGATTGCTTAAGTTTGTTGAAAGATATTGTGCAAAGAGAGTTTGTTGTTCAATTAAGTCTATTTCTGAAATCCCTGATTTTGGACAGCATGTATGTGGATGTGAGTCTCACAATTCATGTGAAGGCATTGCTAGCAATCAATGTTTTGCAGATTTGTATTTGAAGTTTGGAGTCGGTGCTTCAGCCATTGGAGTTGGTGCTTCGGTGTTTCGGAGATGGTGCTACGAAGGTGAGTGTTAGAATAAATTATATTCTTATATTGATTTAATGGTCAATGTTATGTTTAGTCTTTTTTGTTGTTACTGTTTCTACAGTAACTTTTGTTAGGTAGATATATTTAATATCTACAGTGCTTTTATGCACTCCTTTATATAATGTAACTTTTTAATGTTAATGTTAAGAAGTTTTTTACCATTTCATGGTATCAGAGCAGTAAGGGAGAAAACCCTAAAACTTCGTGGGTCTGTCTGCAGCCGTAATTCACGTTTTTGCCTCTAGGGTTTCTGGGAGGGCTTAGTGCAAGAAAAAATCGCGTTTTTTTCTTGGCCCGTATCTTCCTTTGTTCCTGGTCGCGCGTCCTCTTTCACCTAAGTTTTTAATCTGTGCGTTTTTTAAAGGTCGCGTTTTTTTTTTTTTTTAAAGCTTTTACCAGCGTTTTTTACTGCTAAAGGTTGCGTTTTTTCTTGCCCTACCCGCACGATTTTTTCTGTCCTTTTAAACGCATTTTTTTCCTCATCTTTGGACGCGTTTTTCAGAAGGTTCTAGGCGCGATTTGCAGATCTTCTGGCCACGCGTTTGCTTTTCTGGTGTATTCGCGTCATTTTTTCACCTCTTGGCCGCGATTTTAAGTCTCTTCTGTTCGCGATTTTTAGGCCGCGCGACCTGGTTACAGATCCGCGCGCGTTTCTTCTCTGCGATTTGTGGGTTCTTTGAAGCCGCGTTTTTTTCTGTTCTTTGAGCGTCAAAAATCGCGTTTTCCCAAAGACGCGTTTTTTTTATGGTTCTGAACTCTCGCGATTTCCAGCTGGTTTCTGCAATTTCTGCAACTCTCATGGCCGCCTAGGGTTTCTGACAGTCGACTAAGGTTTTTTTTGCCCTCCATTTGAAGTCGAAAATTTATTTTTATTTCAGATTCCTTCTGGGTTTTCCGAGATCTCAACTGGGTCGTCGTCCATTTTTTCTGGGTACCTCGTTTTCTGTGCCTCAAAATTTGTGTCTCAGTTTGAAGTCGAAATTTTTTCTAATCGCAGATTCCTTCTGGGTTTTGCAAGATCTCAACTGGGTTGTCACTAGATTTTTGTGGGTACCTCGTTTTCCATGCCTCAAAATTCGTGTTGTCAAAATTTTCTGGGTATTCTTCCATCCTTCTGGGTTTTTATTTATCTTTTCTGGGTTTTCAGTAAAACCTCAAAATCTGGGTTCGGATTTTTGTATTTTTGTTTTCTTTGCATTATCTTGCCTTCACCAGTTTGACCGTGAGGTACGTGATGGCATCTCTCACGAACATAATGCTCGAAAGCAGCCAGAAGTTCAATGGGAAGAATTACAACACCTGGAAGCAGCGCATGCTGACGATCTTTGAATATCGTTGTCTCGATCAGGTCGTCTTGGGGCACTCACCTCGACCCACTATAGCCAGAAAAGATCAGGATAAATGGGATGAACGCAACCGGGAAGCCATCATGCTCATCAAGCTTTTTGTCACTGACGATCAACTGCCACAAGTGTCGTCAGGCAAAACAGCTGCTGAGGTATGGACAACCTTGAAGGATCTCCATGAAACGTCAGATAAGAGTCGTGCATTTTTTCTTAAGAACATGCTTTTTTCAATAATGATGGACGAGAAGCACACCACTCTTCAAGAGCATCTGACAAAGATCAAGGAGATTCGGGACCAGCTGGAAGCCATTGGACGAAAGATGGAGGAAGAGGACATGGTCGTCATTACTCTGAAGAGTTTGCCAAAATCTTACGAGCATTTCATTGAGACGCTCAATATTACTTCAACCAACGTTGACTTGAAGTTTCCAGCCTTGTGTAACAAGCTTCTACAGCAGAATCGCTGGAGACAGCAGTTTGGAAGCAGTGCCAGTTCGTCCTCCACAGAGCAAGCGTTCTCAGCCAAATCTTCTGCTAAGAACAAAGGGAAGGCTCAATCTTCTCAGCCAAAAGGCTCTGGTTCTTCACAGGACAGAAAGAAGAAGAAGAACGTTCAGTGCAATTATTGCCACAAATTCGGTCACCTTAAGGCTGATTGTCGCACTCGGTTGGCTTCTGAACAAAAGAAGCAGGGAGGATCTCAACAAAAGGCACATGTCGCCGAGCACACTGAGCAGAAAGAGTCTGCATTCTATGCATTTATGGCCAAGAGAACTGCAGATCCGGTACATTCTTCTGCCTGGTATATCGATTCAGGGGCTTCGCGGCATTTTACTCATCGTCGGGATTGGTTCACAAAGTTCGAATCCTTCTCTGATTTTGTCATTTTCGGAGGAGGCAAAGAGTACACAGTTGTGGTAAGGGCACTGTCCAGATTCACTCAGGAGGAAGAAATCTACTCTTTCTCGATGTCTACTATGTTCCCGGCATGGAACATAGTCTCCTCTCCGTCAGTCAGATCATGCGGCATTCTCCCCAGTTGGATGTTGTTTTCAGTTCGTCCACCTGCAGCATCGTTGATCGGGAGACTCGTACAACAATTGATGGGACTTGAGGATCATGGTCTGTATCGACTTGCTGATTCCGGTGATTCTCAGGAGCACGCTCTCGCAGCCCGAAGTACAACCATCAACAAACTTTGGCATCAGCGTTATGGGCACTTGAATGTGCACTACCTCTCTCAGTTATCTGGGAGGGTCTTGTTGCTGGTCTACCTGAGATCCAAACTATAAATCCTGGAGTTTGTGGAGCTTGTCAAGCTGGCAAGCAGCATCGGACACCGTTCTCGGATGGTGATTCTTGGCGAGCCTCCAAGGTACTTCAACTGGTTCACGCTGATGTATGTGGGCCAATGAATACTCCTTTTGTTACTAGGTCCAGGTACTTTTTATTCTTTGTTAATGATTTCAATCAAAAAATGTGGGTGTATTTTTTGAAACATAAATCAGATGTGTTCAGTACATTTCAGCAGTATAAGGCCTTAGTTGAGAAGGAATCCGGTTCTCACATTGTTACTCTAAGGTCAGATAATGGGGGGGAGTTTTGTTCAGCTGACTTCTCTTCTTTTTGTGCTGCACACGGCATTAAAT
Organism: Sequoia sempervirens; assembly: GCA_007258455.2. Classification (NCBI taxonomy): domain Eukaryota; kingdom Viridiplantae; phylum Streptophyta; class Pinopsida; order Cupressales; family Cupressaceae; genus Sequoia; species Sequoia sempervirens. The sequence goes on along the minus strand of VDFB02361446.1, from coordinate 34,810 downwards.
GCCAACTTACCACACCCTACACCCCTCAACACAATGGTGTCGTCGAACGCAGGAATCGCACCATTACTGAAATGGCTCATTCTATGCTCGAGTACAGACATGTACCTAAGAAATACTGGGCTGAAGCAGTCTACACTGCAGTCTACCTCCTGAATTGGTCACCTACACAGGTCGTTAAGAAGATGACTCCTGAAGAAGCCTGGTCAGGACGCAAGCCTAAGGTGGGCCATCTGAAAGTCTTCGGTTCTACCGCTCATGTATGGATTCCAAATGCCAAACGTGCCAAGTTGGACTCCAAGAGCCAGACACTTATGTTTACTGGCTACAGCGACAATCACAAAGCCTAGAGGTTGGTTGATGTGGAGACCGATCGTCTCATATTCAGCCGTGATGTTGTGATTGATGAGACTACTGGTCCATTTGTTCCTACCACCAGTCCTGCGGATCAACCTAAGAAGGTTCCTGATGAGGGTGTTCGTCTTCCTCTTGGTTCCCATGATGGGAGGGCTTCAGAGCATTCCGACTCTGAAGATGAGGAGTCTACTGATCATGATCTCGCACCACCTAACTTTCCTCAGGATTCGCATCCAGATGACCTTGTTCCAGAAATCCCAAGAGATGTTACTCCTGTTTCAGATGTTGGCATTTCTACTCATCGGCCTAAGTGGTGGGCCAAGACAATCGGCGATCTTCATGATGATGAACTCATTGAGGGCCGATCAACTCGTAGCAAGAGCAAGCAGCAATCCACAGTCAACTTCGCTCTTATGGCCAACATCCACAGCATCTACGAGCCTCATACATATTCAGAGGCTAAAGGAATTCCAGAGTGGGAACAGGCTATGCAGACAAAATATCATAGTCTTCTGAAGAAACACACCTGGGTCCTTTCTGATCTTCCTCCTGGGAAGAAACCTATCAGCTACAAATGGGTTTACAAGGTCAAGTATCATGCAAATGGTACTTTGGATAAGTACAAGGCCAGATTGGTTGCTCGGGGATTCACACAGCGGGAGGGCATTGACTACGAGGAGACCTTCGCTCCTATTGCCAAGATGGGCACCATTCGTCTTCTTCTCGCTATTGCAGCCCAATTTGGATGGACAGTTCATCAGATGGACGTCAAGAGTGCCTTCCTCAACGGTGATTTGCAGGAAGAAGTCTACATGACGCAGCCTCCTAGTTTCAAGGTTGCCGGCAAAGAACATCAAGTGTGTAGACTCGTGAAAGCGCTCTATGGACTGAAACAGGCTCCCCGTGCATGGTATTTCAAGATTGATCAATACTTGGTTGATCATGGTTTTCAGCGCAGCCCTTCTGACAGTAATCTGTATGTCAAACACTCTGGTGATGATATTCTATTTCTTGTTGTCTATGTTGACGATTTGATCATTACTAGTAGTTCAACAAATTTGATTGCGGCAATCAAACAAGCTTTGTGTCAGACTTTTGACATGAAAGATTTGGGACTTCTCCATTATTGTTTGGGTATTGAAGTTTGGCAGACCGATGGTAGCATCTTCATCTCTCAGTCAAAATATGCCAGAAATTTGCTTGACAAATTCCGGATGCAGGATTGCAAACCTGCTTCCACAACCATGGAGAAGGGGCTGAAGTTGTCAGCCAATTCTGATTCACCTCCGGTCGATGAAACGACCTTCAGGCAACTAGTGGGCAGTCTCATCTATCTCACTGCCACTAGACCTGACATCAGTTTTGCAGTGAGCTACATCTCTCGCTTCACAACAGCTCCTAAAGCTGATCATTGGATTGCAGCGAAGCGGGTGCTGAGATATGTTAAGGGCACTTCCGACTATGGCATTCTGTATGGCAGATGCAAGGGTCCAAAGCTGATTGGTTATACAGACTCAGATTGGGCAGGTTCAGTGGATGATAGAAAATCTACTTTTGGGTATGTATTCAGTTTGGGTACAGGTGCTGTAACATGGACCAGCAAGAAGCAACAGGCAGTGGCTCTTTCCTCGACAGAAGCTGAATATCGAGGAACTGTTAAAGCAGCATGTGAGGCAGTTTGGCTTCGTAGGATGCTTTCTGACATGACCTTCTCCCTTGTACACTGATAATCAAGGGGTGCTCAAACTGGCCAAAAATCCAGTCTTCCATGAACGTACCAAGCATGTCGAGCTTCATTGTCAGTACATTCGCCAGCTGGTAGAAGACGGATCAGTTTAGCTGCAGTATGTTCCAACAGCGGATCAGACTGCAGACATTCTCACCAAGTCTCTGAGCCCGGATAAATTTGTAAAATTCAAGGGGCAACTTGGTGTTGTTGACGGATTGACCATTAAGGGAGGGTGTTAGAATAAATTATATTCTTATATTTATTTAATGGTCAATGTTATGTTTAGTCTTTTTTGTTGTTACTGTTTCTACAGTAACTTTTGTTAGGTAGATATATTTAATATCTACAGTGCTTTTATGCACTCCTTTATATAATGTAACTTTTTAATGTTAATGTTAAGAAGTTTTTTACCATTTCAGTGAGTTGGTCCTCACGTTAGAGTTGGTGCTTCAGCTGTATGAAGTTGGTGCTCACTTATGTAACAAGGTTGGTGCCCTTTGGAGAAACAAAAGCAATATTTTGCCATGGTTTTTTACCCAAAAGGGTTTTCCACGTAATCCTAGTGTTTATCTTGCTAATGGTGTTTGATGATGCTCTTAATGTTCATATTTATGATTTACTTGATTTATCTGGTTAAAAGTTTTAAAAGTTCTGAAATACTAATTCACCCCGCCCCTGCCCCCTCTCAGTATTTCCTATGTGCTCTTCACAATGTTACCCCAAGTTTCCAGGACAGTGACAGTGAGATGAGTCCCCAAGTTTCCGATTTTTCAAGCCAAATTTGGGGACAGTGAGGGGATGGCTATATAAAATACAGAGAAATTTAAAATATATAGGGAAACTTTAAATATTCATATGAAAACATGGATAAAGCATGCATATATACATTATAGAAACTTAGCATATAACATGTGTTAAGAATTCATTGTCAATACTCAATATGCATTCAGAATTCAGAATTCATTGTGAATATGCATGTGATATTAAACATAGTACACTGTTGTCGTCCCCTGGCTGTCCCCCATCCCTAGGATGTTTTCAGGACGGGGACGAGGGGATTTAGACCCGGGGACTCATCCCTAGGTAACAATGTTGAGGAGGAGTCCGGCAAACTTAGAGCACAATGGCTAGCCTTTGTGAGTCTTTGTGGCCCAACATTCAATAGACCAAAGGTGAGGATGGATAGAGCTACATTAGCTCAAATTAACCCCATTGGATAGTGGACATGGCATTGCAAGGATGCACTAGAGTTGAGAATCCTTGCCACTCGTCTCCTTTCACAGGTTGTCGGTTCCTCTACTACAAAGAGGAAATGATCTACATATAGCTTCATTCAGTCAGTCAAGAGGAATAGGCTTACCTCTAGACAATTGGAGAAGCTAGTGGTTGTACATATTGCCTTGCGGCTTCAAGATCGACATACACCTAAGTATTATCAAACTCCAGTAGCACATTGGGATGTTGATCGTTATGCAGAGCAGAGTAGGGGTAGGTTTAACAACACAAATTAGTCTTTATTCACTTTCCAATGGTTTTCATGAACAATGATGGCAAAGGTAATTTCTACACTTGGCTACTATTGGCCACATGACCTTTTGACCTTTCAAAGGTGGAAGACATTTCAACAATGTGGAACAGCATATGATGATGGGGCAATGATGTTACAATCCCTTCAACAAGGTTTGACAACCTCTCAATGTCTGGGAACAAGTTCAATGGTGATAACATTCACAAGGGCACTCAATTGTCTCATTCAAACTTGGTGCAACCTCAACCAATGATGGGAACGACTATCCAACGGGTTTCAATGGTGTAAACATCAACCTTTCATCAAACACAATACAATGATCTAGTGCCAAAGGTTTGGCCAATCAATCACAATGAGGGTTTCTAACTGCAAACAAGACCAAAATGCGGCATACTGTCCTTTAGTTCTCTCTCACACATCAAACCCAGACTCCAAACCTTGTGAGGTGATAGAATACATCAAAACAACATTAACTACAAGGTCTCTTTGTCTTCTCACGGAGGAAACTTGAGAAAATCCTTTTATTGTGTTCCCTAGAACCCTAGGTAGGGTTTCTGGCAAGTTTCACTAAAACGATGATCTCCCACCAAACTCAATGAATCCTGATCAAATCAAAAGCATATTAAAGGTAACAGAGCCCTTAACATTACACAAACAATCTTCAGGCCATACAGAATGTACAAGAATGCAAGAAAATATAGATTCAACGTGCAAGAAGGGAATTTCTCCTTCAAAAACTTCATCCAACCCCCTCATTCAAGGATACAAGGCATATTTAAGTTTGTGCAAGAGACCTCCAACTGTTTCTAACCACATTTTGGTTAGTGAGTTAACAAAACATCATTTTGATATTTTTGTAAAAGTTGCTTGACAACTTTTTGTGTAATTTTGACAGCATTTACACTTTTGCACTACCTTGCAACTAAAGACCCAAACTTGACTCTAAATGACTTACAATGGCCTAAAAAGACCTTATTAACATGAAACCAACACCAACATGACAAAAACCAAAAATGCATCAAATGATCCAAGGTGTACCTAAAACCAAGGGTGCCCCTACACCAGATCGCTAAGATTCTACACAAGTTGATGATGAGGAGGCACATGATGCATTGCTCGGGGTTCCATTGGATCAAGATGAGACAACCTCTCATAATGGCAGTGACTCAAACTCTCATTTTGATGCAATATTAGGGGATGTTGATTAGGGACAGCTGCATATTTCTATATTTTTGTCATTTTGTAATTGAAACTTGCAGCCTTTGGGCAATTTGATGTAATTTTTATATAATATATATGGCATATGCACATTGTCAATGAATGCAATTAAATTTTGTTAAAACTTCATTTGTTTGTTGGCGTTGCTTTCTATGAAATGAAAATATCAATTGAACTCTAATATCATGTGCTAAGGTTCTATGATGTATATGATGATTGCCTTATCATATGAAATTGAAATTTTCTATATTTTTTTAAAATTTTCCTATTTTTAATAATCGTCCCCTATAAATGGCCTCCCTCCCGTCCCCATCTCCGAAACACGTCCCCTTATCCCCTACCATCTTTGTCCTGAAAACTTGGGGTAACATAGATGATAACAAAAAAAAACATGAAAGGTGTCCTCTTGAAATAACCAAGAATAAAGAGTGAGACATCCAAGTATTATTACAGAGACCACCTATTTAAAGAAGCTAATCTAGGGGATGCAAAATGTCCCTTTAGGGCACACACATATAAGGGATCTTGGCATCTTGTAATGATATCCATGTATTTTGATGTAGGAGATTTTATCAAAGACATCCAAACATTCTTTGAAGTATTTGACAAGAAAACAACAATGACAAGTCTTGGTTGAGACTTGCCAATTTTCAATATTTAGTTGCATTCCTCACAAGAATTAGAGTCCAAGTCTAATGCCTGAACCAAATACTCAAGCTCAAATTGGATAACAAATGTTATTGATAATGTAGATGCAAGGGCAATTTATACTATGGGTTACTAATAATAAAGTTAAGACTAACATTACATGGGTTTGTTCAATAACAAAGCCTTAATCTTACCATATTAATCAAAAATATTGTGTATTGTACAATTTAGAAACCAAAAAAAAATATGTACATGCTGTTACTAAGATAGTAGAAGAACCTCCAAAGTGTGTTATGCAAATTTCAATAACAAAGTCATGAATTAAAAGCAACGTGATGTAAAAATCAAAAATTATCCATACAATACTATTATGCCCCATAAAAGAATCTCCAAAGTCCATAAAAAGCCCAAATACTGTTATGCATATTTCAATAATAGGGTCACAGTGGTATGTATCAGTTGAAGATATTATGTGTTGTGCAATGTAAACACTAGAAAACTATAAATATGATATCATTATGGCATAAAAGAACCCGAGTCTATAGTAAGACCACTAATCAAAATTAAATCAATGTAACTCTCATTTCACTGATCTATCTCTACTATGTACTGACATTGTTTGCATTTGTACCCATTTCAATTTGTGTAATTGAACAGATGTCCACTAAACATGGATTGGAGGATAATCCATCATTAAAAAATCTATCTTCTTAGCATAAGAAAAAAGGTTAAATTGGCAAACCTCTTCACTTGCCTTAGAAATATTTTGGCTTATAATATTGATTGACCACTTCAAGACAACTTGTTTGCCACCTAAATCTAATAAAAGATTCCACAACTGCATATTCTTGGCAAAATAAAACCTGCAAGTTCTCCAGAGTTTTTGCAGTCATTGAAATCAAAGCATCTATCTCATCCAATCACAGTTGTATCACTCAAGTCCTAATAGGTGCTTATCACTCCTTTTTTTGGCATATGCATTGGTCACAATAGGCTGTGCTTCTTTAATCCTTTTATAACAAATCCTTTAAAAACTTAAGTACTTCACATAGAGAGTATCTAAAAATTTCATGCAACATCTCAGCACATGTTTCCCAGTTCTATTCAAGTTTGGCAAGGCATCTACAAAGCATTCATTATGTCAATATTAACAGGAAAATGCAATAAGCCTAAATACAAGTTACTACTTTTTGACCAATGATAATAAATTGATAAAATTAAAATATGTTCACGAAGGTTATTGCTTCATAATTCTGGCCCATCATTCTCTCTCACCCACCCTAGGTGGAACAACTGGGTGGGATAGTTAAGATCTGCTAGGTTAGAATGCCAGTTAACTATTGACAAATCTTTATTACAGAAAAAGTTGCACTCATTAAGAATACAACAGAAATTCCTTTGCCTTTTGCATTGTTATAAATTAGAACTTGGTTTAGTTAAAAAACTTAGTTTGAATTTAACTATTATTTTCTTGAGGAACGAGATGACCAATGACTGTTGAAGAAATAGTAAACTTTTGCTCCACTTGGAGCTCGAAACCACCCAAAAGTCAAAACACAATGAATGCAAGTAATACCCACAAGTAAATGAAATTCAAATAATTGGAAATATCCCAGATCTTCCTACTTTTTATATTTTCTCCATTATTTATTCATGACTACTTCCAAAGATGTTTGCAAACAGCCTATGAGTATTTTAACTCTTTGACCACTCTGAATACTAATCTGCCTATCATGTTCAGGAACAAAGAGGTATACATTAATAATTTATCAACACATCTTAAAACAAACTATAAGAACTTGACAAAAGTCAGTAGTTCAAGATATGTGCAGCAAATATTTTAGTAAAAAAAATTGAAACAGATTACTGCTGACAACCATAAAATATTTCTAGCTTTCAAGCGATACCCAGAACCTATAGAAGGAGAGTTTATTAAATTTTGTTCAAAGAAACCACGGTTATGACAGCATTCCTTCAACATTTATCTATCAGCATAAATGATCTAATTAGTAAAATGTGAGATGTCTCGGGTAAGGGAAAGAAGACACCATTTTTCAAAAATATGGAGTATGCATATTGTACATGCATGCACATGCCAAAATGCCAATGTTAGGAAAAGCATAAAATGGGTTATAACTTATTTTCATATTTAAGTCATTCAAAAGTTTTGCCATGTGAAATGGCAGGAGACAACCCCATGAGCATTTCACATATCAAAAACAAGCTCATTTTGAAAATGTATGCAATTACTAAAGAGACATATCTGCTGGTTATTATTATTCAAATTTGACAAAAGGAAATGATTTTTTAAGTCTCTGATATGTCTGAAATTTTCTTTCATAACCAAGGATTACCATGTCAATCATTTTACAGCAGAAACTAAATTTGCATTTGCAAGGAAAAAAAAAATTCAGCAAGTATTTTATGTGAACTTGTACTCACTTTAAGTTTAGAAAAAAGTAATCATAACGTGTACCTCTTGTAAAAGTTTAAAATTATGACGAATAAAGTGTTGCTGGAGTCTCTCATTTGCATAGTTTATGCAAAGTTGTTCAAAACTATTGCTCTGCACAAACATAGTAGACTGTCAAAAGTCAAGATCAAATAGTTAAGTAAAAAAGAAATTAAAATAGCACATAATACATCTACCAATAAAGGAAAACAAAGGCAAAAGAGTTAAAGATACACCCACATTAAAAGACTCAAATCCATATATATCAATAATATTTATGGATCTGCCTTTGCTCTTTTCATGTGCAATTAGCGACTTATTCATACAGTCAATAAGCCAGTCGAATAAATTTGCATAAATTGTCTTTGCCAAAGTATCTCTCATATTTGCAGCCTAAAAGAAGCAATGCCACCAATAAGAAGCAACAAAGATATAAAGTTGAGAGAAAAACTAGTGTATAGAAAAACCAAGTCAATTTTATTACATTGAGGAAAAGCCTTACAAACCTGTGATTGGTAAATCTTTTGCACCACATATTCCTTGCCAGCATAAACCTTGTGTGTTGATAATACTGTCATAAGCTCCATGATACTGCAACCCAGAAGCTTCGAAGCATTTCTTATTGCTGTTATCAAAGGTAAAGCATAAAAAAGGCTAATAATGAGCATAAGTGATAAACAGTTGTGAAAGTTATAGCCAATTGCAATGTAATGGTTTTAACAGAAAATTTTGTAAATGTGTGGAACCCAATCATGCTCCAACTAGGACACAAAAAGAATTCCCTACTCAAACAGTATAAGTCATGAAACTGTATTTCTGTTCTGAATAAAACATATTATTTTTAAACTTCTATGTAAAAAAGATCAGTGTTTCTCCAAGTATTGGGAACATGGTTTTAGGGATCAGAAAAGAAATTCTAGATTTTGCGAACTGCAGAGATATGGGGAAGGGCTATTTAAATATAATCTAAAAAATTAATATATTAAAGATGAGAGAATATATTAAAAACAACTTGAGTAAACCAAAAGAAGCTGAAAACTTAAAATGTATATACAATGTGATAATTTGCAGTGACATTCCATTGATCCAATTCTCTGTCTAATAATCATAACAACATAATACGAGTTTTTTAATTTGGTTAAATCAATAAAAGGTATAGAGTACAAACAAGCTTAGAATCACACGTGACAAACATCAAATTGACAAGATGACTCCCAAAAGAAGACATGCATATCAGGTTTGTGAACCAGAAAATCAGGTCAAAGTTGATGCTATCAGTTGTAAAAATTTCTTCTGCCTTGGAAACAAGAGTTCATAATTGTTTGAAACAATATGATGCAAATGGGACAGTACTTTTGGCAAAGTCATGTTTGGGATGATCCAAATCATCTTAAGGATGACTTGAAACAGAAGTGCAAATGTTCAAACTGAACAGAAAAACCTAAAATGATGAAATCACCAATTTCCACATGTCACGAGATCATCTCAAGTTTTCAGCCATGATCGTTGTGAATTCAACACCTATCAAAGCAGTGCATTCACCCTGACTGCAGCAATTTTAAAATTGCCTCCTGGTGGAAGTAACAAAAACATCACTGAATGAATAAAGCATCGAATATGAGTGGCTTTTGAATGTTTCAATTTGCTTTTTTGACATATGATCTTGCATATGCTACCTTGGAAGTGTGTAGTAAAGTAATATTTGCACTATAAAACATGTTTGAGGTGTTGGTTGTCTTTACAACCTTCATTTCTATGTTCACTTTACTGATAAAAGCTTGAGAACAGGAGTTTCAGGGTGAAAAGGCATGTTGAAGGTGTTAGGATTTGTTTGTAAATGTTGTCAAAGCTCTATTTAGAGCTAGAGGCATTGTAAAACAATTGTATTGGACTTCGGATAGTGGAATGAGGAGCAAACTCTTACAAGAGTTTTTCCCTTTTCAAGGTCTCTCCAAGGTACTTTGTTGTCTTAACTTTTGTGAGTACTCTTTTGCATGTTTTTACTGTTGTTATATGTTTTGCTTTTGTAGTGTCGAAAATTGCATGCCCTTTGCAATTTCACACTATCGTTCTGTGTCCACTTTGATGTCTATTCCCTTAGTATTTTTGTAGGCTCTTTTCAACCCCTGCATCAACCTTCTTCCTTCTCAAGATGCTCAGGCCCCTTTCTGATGGTCACCTTTTTCTGTCACCTTTATGATAGCCCTATGCTTTTCTATTCTCTCGTCATTTTTTAGCGTAAATTGTCTAGACACTAGTGCTTTGTGTGGACATCTGTCTGCTGCACTCGTGTATTGCAACAATTTGTTATTTGAAGGTTGTTTCCAAGAGTTTTTTCACTTGTCACCTTCCTAAATTAGTGGAAGCAGCTAAGATCAAATCCAAATGGCTCGTCACCCTCTTCCTCTTCCCTCTTTTTGAATTTATCTTTTCATTTTGGACAAGCTCTCTCTCTTGGCTCTCATAACACTCTCAACCTCTCACACAACACCCTTCATTGTGCTCTCTCAAGCTCTCTTTCTCTCTTGGATTGCTAAAGCCTCTCAGGTAATATTGTTCTTGTTTATTATTGTTTTATAATTGCAAGTGTTTCTTTCCTTGTGCCCCTGAGCGCCTTGGGATCTTCACATCCCTTTTTCCTTCAAGTTAATTTGTCATTGTTCTTAACTCTAGAAGCACTTAGATTAAGAACACAAACACTCTTTTCATCTATCTATCTTGGCTGTCCATGGAGGTAGAAATACCAAAACGGAGGTTTCACTGAGAACAGCCCCAAAACATTTTCTCTTCCTCTTTATGTTGCAAGTCTCATTGAATAAGAAACAACTCCATTCGGTTATCTCCTCTCTAATCTTTGTATTTCATTTTCTATTTTATTTCACTTTAATATTCATATAGATTTTTATCATAGTTATTTCCGTGAGCATAGTTTCTCTATACTTTGAGTTCTTCCTTTTGTGTTCTATGTGTGCAAGTGAATTTCTCACATCTAGTTGTACTTTCGGTTTCGTGTCTAGACTAGACAACAATGCAACGTGAGGATGTCTACGTGATGAATTGACATCATTGGCAGAGACCTCCAAATTTCAACTCTAGGTTCTTTAATATTTATGTTTCCATTTTTATTATCAAAAAATTATTTTAATTTTTTTTGTTTTTGGATATTTTCACCAATTTGTTTCCTTTAAGCATCTTTGTTGGCTATTTTTATCATTTCTATTTAAACTCTCGATAAAAATAGTGGAAGAATCAATATGGACTCAGCTTAAACTCTCAATAAAAATCACCTTGAACTCATGTCAAAAGGTCAAAGATTCCATGGTTAGTTCTTCTCAAACCACAGGGATTATTAATGCATGTGGGAAACTTCCTCTCTTGTTGTTACAATGAAAGTAAAATTATGTAGGGGCTGAGATAAAGACTTTACATGGGCTGCATACTCATCAAGAACAGCAAGAACTAGGACAACTGGTAAACCAATTTCCAGAGTTATTTATGGAGCCTAAAGGACTCTACCCTAGGCAAGCCATAGAGCATGAAATTCAGTTGTTGCTCGATTGCCCTTTACCAAACATAGGGTTGTATTGTCAAACTATTGAAGAGGCTAATGAGGCGAAGATGCAAGTGAAGGCATTGATTGAGCAAGGAGTGATAACGCTTAATAAATTATCTTGTGGTTCTCAAATTGTTGTGGTACCAAAGAAATATGGGACTTACCTAATGTGTGCTGAATATAGTGTATTGATAAAAATTATCATCAAAAAGTGGTATCATCACCCATTACAATATTTGTAAGCACAAAGGAAACTCCAACAATCTCATCCCTACAAGTGGATGGTATTCTTGCAATAGTTCCTTTTAGCATTAAAGTAAAAGTAGGTATGACTAAAAAGGTGGTTGATATGCTTTCAAGATCACATTTTTTCCAATAATGAGTACAGTTTCCTTGTTGGAACTATTTGCAAATGAAATTTTTGTTGAAGATTACACTCATGGTGAAGATTTTGTTGGAAATGTTATCATTGATATCAATGATATATAGACAATTGGAAATTATCATTGATGTGATTGTTGTCATTGATGTCAACGATGTTCAACGAAGATTGTTAGAAATGTTATAATTGATATCAATGGTGAAAAGAATGTCATTAATAAAGTCATGGATGTCAAAGGAATATGGATGAGATTCTTGACAAAGATATCGTCATAAATGTATGTATAGACAATGAAGGACAAAGGCCAAAGGCCATAGACCACAAATGGATATACACATTAAGGAGCTTTGATGATTATAATAGTCTAAAGTAATAAGCAATGATTAATGTATAGGGTTTCCATTATGAAGACAGCGATCAAGGTTATGAAGATAATAAAAGATGAATTGCTGCAATCACGGTTATATGTTAGATCGAGGATATATAAAGATAATTAAGGTTATGAAGGCAGCGACCATTTTAGGGAAGACAATATGATAGTTCTTCTAGCCGATATGCCTACGTAATGCCCAAAGATAAGCGATCCATATATTAAAAGCAATAATCTTCAATGGAGAATGCCAATCAGATGTATTCATAGCCATTACAACGTGGACAACATAAATATTATGGCACAAATTATGCAAGTGGTGGCGACTTGTAAAGAACATTAGTTATACCTTAAATCGAATTGCTATGAGAATCTAGTGCTCACATCTAAAAAAGGATCTGTGATACTTGTTAAGGACGACTTATTGGAGTAGTCGCCTTTAATGGAAATTGAAAGGAAACAAACTATAAAGCAGCAAACTGACAAGTAAAGGCAGTGACTTCATCAAAACACATAAGTAATCATACTGAAGGAATGATGTTGGCCAACCAGTCATTATATAAGAAGTCAATCTGATGTTAGTTTGACATAATCACAATTAAATTAAAATGTATAAAATTCCTTGGTGGGCTGACTTCATTCATTCATAAGAGAAGCGCCACTTTTCATAAGTAAAATTAACTTAAAGATAAATATGCTTTATAAAGGCCGATCCTCAAAAAGGTGATTTAAAAGATGTGCTTATATCTAAAGCAAGTGACTCATTTAAAGAGATACAATTATCTTTGACGAAGATTAGTGACACTGTTAGATAATTAAAAAGGGAAGAAGCAATTTGTTCTTGAAGAGATGTGACCTGTTTTGGGGTGTGTCTATAATGAATGATGATGTCTTTTGAAATACATCTCTCTTGGTAAGGGTATATAAAGAGGATTATGATGGGTGATTAAAGTGTGTGAGTAGAGAAAAAGAAGAACATACACATCATATACACCAGATTTATGAAGACTCTATGAGCATAATTGTGAAAACTTTATGAGGTAGATTTGAGCAGACTTATAAGGCATGTTTATGAATAGAATTATATCAGATTTATGAAGAAAGTTGAAGCAGACTTGTGAAGGAATTTAAGAGCAGATTTATGACAGAATTTGAAGCACAGTTGTAAAGAAGTCTATATATGAAAGTGATTGAATTAAAAATGTAAAGAACATAATATCTACAAGGAGAGCTCTATGAAGGCATAGAGAGCGTTTTATGAGAGGTGTGTATGTGGAAAGAATATGCAAGCATATGTAATCATACAAGTACATTTAAATTATGAGAAAAAGGGGAATCATGGAGTGAAAGAATAAAGATTGTAATGTCCATCATCCATTGAAGAGGCAACAAAAAGGTGGCACTTTGCTTTGGGAGTTGGTGCTTCCAGTATGTTGGTGCCTACATATTCAATTGTGGGGGTTGGTGCCTTTAGCGGGCTGGTGCTCACAAATTGAATGAGGAGTCAGTGCCTCTAGTAGGTTGGTGCCTACAAAGTTCGTAAAAAGAAGAAAAATAAAAGCAATATTTTTCCCATGGTTTTCTCCCGAAAGGGTTTCCACGTAAATATCATGTGTTATTATGTTCTTCTCATGTGCATGATAATTGATGTTGAATAAATGATGTTATTGTGATTGATAAAGTTTTAATTGGTCTCCCACCTACCCCTCACCTTCCCAATATAACTGTGTGCTCATCAGAGTTCAGCAAGATATACTAGTAAACTAAGAGAAGTACCATGGCTGAAATTAGCCAAACCTTGATAACTTCATCAATGGTGGGTTCCTCTACAAAGCAAGTAAGTTTTTATTATCTAAGGAGAGAAAGTGGTTGTTTATGTGTGAGGCTCATGCCTCAAGAGTTGTAGGGCATTTCAAAGTGTCTAAGATTGTACAAAAAAACTTCAAAAGCAACTTCAATATCTCTATATGGGGCAACTTTTGTTGGCGCAAAAAGAATCTCAACACTATAGCATTTTACACTTAATGCAAAGGCAATAAGTTGTAGTGGGCTAGTCATTGTGTTCCATCTTTCTTCAATAATTGTGTGCACTTGTTTGAGGAAAATTTCTTCAAGGTCTTGTTTTTTTTTTGCATTTATGATGCTCTTCATCTTCTCAATGATTGAGTTGATGCCATCATATATCTCTCCCAAGCAAAGCTTATCCTTGTCAATATAAGAAATCATGTTGAAAATGAGATCAATGAAACTAAGGAGATACTCCACATGATCCCACAAAGAGTCATTTAAGATCGTCAACTTAATAATTGTTGCCCTCTTGGTGTTGCTTTGCCTCCATATGGACCAATTTTCGCTAATCATCATGCCAGAAAGTGTCGCTTTGAGTTTTCACTAGTCTTAAGACAATTGTGTTAGAGGCAAAAGAAGCATCAATAATCTATTATTTGAAAGTCGTCTCAAGACAATTGTGTTGAGGCAAAAGAAGTATCAACAACCTATTCAAAAATAAATAATATAATAAGTAAAAACCAAAATTAAAGAAGAATTAGAATACACAATCAAATTAGGACTTAAGTAACTAACTTTTAAAAAATAATCAACTAATTGAAGTGAAACTAAAATATAAAATTTTATGATATTTCACTTACCTTCAATAGGCCCAATTTTGAAAATGATTTAAAAATGCCTTGCAACATGTGGTGGTTGGTAATGAACATTTGGATGTCCTCAACTTTTACATGCAACTCTTTGATCCAATCAATAAATTTATACTACTTCACTTACCTTCAATAGCTCCAATTTTGAAAATGATCTAAAAATGCCTTGCAACATGTGGAGGTTGGTAATGAACATTTGGATGTCCACAACCATTACATACAACTCTTTGATCCAATCAATTTTATTCCCAATCCTTTGTGGTATAAGAATGATACAATGTACCGCACAAGGTGTACAAAAGATGTATGAATAGCATTCCTCAACCAAAATTGAAAATTGGAGAAATATTTGTCCCTAATAAAAAACTAACCTTATATGCATTATCAAAGAATTTTCAAAACAATCTTGCAAGGTCCAAGATCCTTGTATTTCAATTTATTATAGGTCCCCTTGGAAAACTTCTTCCACAAAAACACAATAACTAAATCATTGATTGCAAATGACTCCACTCGCCTTTTCTCATCACTATTTCCTTGTATTTTAAATTACTCCTTTGAATCTGTTTTCTGATTTCCTCATGCAATTGTAACATATATTCTATTAAGTCTTCAACCTTTGCATTTTTTCTATCAACAACCACCTTTATCAAATCTATGATATCCCTTGGAGATCTTCCATAGACAATATGGAATGGGGAAGCACCAATTGACTAATAACTGAATTATTGTACGTGAATTCGACCTAAGCAAGAACCAAATCCGACTAACTACCTATGTTTGTCCATCAATTTAGCGATGATGGGAGAAACTGAAATCTAATTTGGGACCCAATCTTTTCCACAAAAAATATTCAAAAACTAAGTATCCATATCAAATGTAGTATTTCTAAGCAAACCATGCAAACATATTAAATCCTATAAAAATGATCTCACAATATTTGATGTGTCATTTCCTTTCTTACATGGTATGACATGAGCCATTCTGGAGAACTTGTCCATCTACTACAAAAATACTATCATTTCCCTTCTAAGTCCTTCATAATGCCAATACAAAACCCATACTATATCTTCCCATAGTCCATCTAGAACAAGTGATGGCTTATACAACCCTATGTTCCTACTAGTGCCCTTTGCCAATTAACAGATTCTACATCTAGCAATAAACTTCTCTAAATTATGTTTAAGACTAGCCCAAGAATAATTCTCTTTTAACTATAAAATGGTTTTTTCTCTTTCAAAATAACCACTAAGACCCCTCCATGCACTTCCCATATGATGTTCTTCCTCAAAAGAGCCTGTGGGTATATATAATTGTTGTTTTTGAACAAAAAAACTTTTTGAATAAAAAACCTTACATACCTTAACATCTTGACATGCCCCCTCCAAATCTCAACAAAATCAAGAGCGTCCTTATATAAATCTTTTGAGTAATCAAGACTAGTTACCTCAACCTCCATGGTCTTCAACAACAATATCATCCTACTTAGAGCATTAGCCACTCTATTTGATTGTCTAGACCTTTGCTTCAAAACAAAGAATAACTTTGTAGGTATTCAACACACCTCATTTCTCTCTAGTTCAACTTTACTTGGTTGTTCGCATGCTTTGATGCTTAATGATCTGTATAGAAAACAAACTCCTTACACAATAAGTAATGCCTATATTTCTTCAATGCCTAAATGAAATAAAAAATGCCTCTATTTCTTCAATGCCTAAATGAAATTAAAAATGCCTCTATTCCTTCAATGCCTAAACGAAATTAAGAATGCCTCTATTTCTTCAATGCCTAAATGATGGCATTGGTCATTAAAAAAATACTTTTGTTTTCACTCATTTTGTTTCCCACTAAAGAAGGCTAATAGATTTGTCATCTTATCTCTACACAAATCCAATGGCCTTTCCAATAGCATCACAATCACTCGAAACACTTTCTCATAATAAAGTGGTGACAATACAAGTTGTTTTGTCACCTTCTTCAAAAGCTCCAAGCCTCTCTCCACTTCCGCAATCCATGCAAATATAAATTTCTTCACAAAAGAAGTCAATGGTGCACAAATTCCACTAAAATGTGATAACTTTTTTATAAAAACTAGCCAATCCATAGAAACTTCTTACCTTTGTAGCACTTTTTATTGAAGGCCAATCCCAAATCATAGTTACCTTTGCAAGATCCATCTTCATCCCTTCTTTGGATATCACAAAACACAAATATCTCAAATCCTTCTTCAAAAATGAGCATTTTGCAAATTTACTAGCAATTCCTCCTCTTTCAATTTTTCTAAAACATGTTTCAAAATGTTGCAAATGTTCTTCCTTAGTGTACCAAAAAATAGACACAACATCGTGATAAACCACAACAAATTTCCTATTAACAACTTTTAACACACCATTAATTAGTTTCATGAAGGTTCTAGGTGCATCGGTTAAGCCAAGGGGCACAACTAACTATTCATATAATTCATCCTTAGTTCTAATAACAGTTTTTCACTCATCACCCTCTCTTATCCTAATCAAATGATATTCACTTTCTCAACCTATGTTGAAGAAAAATCTAGCACCACTTAGAAAATCTAATAAATCAATCATTTTAGGTAAGAGAAACCCTCTACAAAATAGTTATCTTATTAATAGCCCTTGAATTAAAGCACATTCATCCATTCAACACCCTTCTTTGGTGTCAAAACTGCCAGAACTACACATAGACCCAAACTTTCCCTAAACAATCCCCTATCTCAAAAATCTTGTAGCTATTTGTTTAAAATAACAATCATCTTTGGATCCATTTAGTGGGGCGCCTTGTTGGGTAGAGTAGCTATCAATATCAGATCCATTTAATCCAAAATTTTCCCCATAGTTGGCAACCCTACAAGCAAGTCCTTAGAGACAGCTTAAACAACTTCTATTGGAATCTCATCCCCCTTAGGTTCTTCTTAAGGAAACACAACATAACATACCTTGCTCTTTTTATTTTTCCTTCAAAATTGCTTACCAAATAGTAACATTATCCAATTCTAGCCTCTTTTATTGCTTTTTTCATAGGCAGCAGCTCATACCTTTGCCATTTTTTGACATTGTAATTGTATTCTTTCTTCCATCATGTATAACATTCCTATCATATTGTCAAGGCCTTCCTAAAAGAACATGACAACTATATATTAGGAAAATATCACACAATACCTCATCATAGCACTTACCAATATTAAAATGATCTTCCATTTATCAAACACAATGACTTGGCGACCCTTTCACAACCATGAAACATTGTATAGATTGAGATGTGCTACTATTTTCAACACCAATTTCTTCACCATCTCTAGAGATACCAGGTTGTCAATGCTACCACTATCTATAATCAACATATACCTATATTCCACCATGTTTTTGGGGCATAAGACACGAAGGGCAAATTTTTGGAGATTTGAGGTATTTCCACACCAATTTGTCCACCAAACATCTACAAAAAAAATTAACAGTTAGAAACTTAGAAAGGAAAGTCAAAACTTCAAAACATATTTTATCAAATTATCTTAATTATCAATATTTGTAACTTGTCACTTGTATATTTCAAATTTTATACCTGGTGATTGATTGTTTATTGCTCTCTTTGCCAGCTCTAAAGAAAAGAGTGCACCCTTTTCTTCCTTATAATTTTGCAATTCATTAACAATGAGGTATGCCACCTCAACCTCGGGTGTCATCCTCTAAAATGCAAGTAGTGAGGCCCTCCATAACCTCTCTAGTAGGATCTGCATAGGTGCCTGAATGGAAGAAATGGGGTTTCAAGAAGTACCCTGTTGCATGGATGCGTTGGTGGAGTTGATGGTTCCGCCTCTTGTCAATAATCTCCCAAATGGCATCAAACTTGAGGCTATCCCCCTTATAATAATTTCTTATAGCCTCCTTGGCCCTATCCATGGCTTCATAAAGAAACCCCATTGGGGTTTTATCCCCATCCACCAAGTGGAGAACTCTAACCAAGGGCTCCGACACCTACAATATAAAAGTGCAAAAAGATTAGAGTTACAAATTTACAATGAAAGATATTAAAACAAATATTCAATTTGAATTTAAGTTTAAAGTATTGAAGTTACCTTCACAATCTTCGTAGCTCTTTGTGCAAAGAGGTTGTCGAAGACAATGTGTGCAACTCTCTCTCCTTCCGGCTTCTTCAAATAAGTTGAGTCTAGCCATGCTTGACTCACAAACATTTGTTTCAAAGCTGTCAATACACCAAGAATGCTTTGCAACGATTCCCTTGGGTGTGATCCCTAATCAAGTGAAGAACCCAAGGGTGATTTTAAAATAAATTTAGTGATCCTCCTCTACAATCGGTGTGACCCAATCTAATTTGCCTATATCCATGTGTGACCCTTGGCTTTAGAGAGCCTAAATCTATTCTAAGTGCGGGATATGGAGCTCAACTTCAGCAAACTTCAACTAGACTTCACTTTGCCTCGCGTCGGACAGCTTCCACGAAGTCAATGCAATCTTCAAGGGAGGTGACTAAAGATATTCAAACCACCACTTGACATGAAGATACCATCACAACGACGCATAGCATCATTCAAACTATGATTGAAGTTAGGCCCACAATGTTTCCAGTTGACCACACAAGGCAAACACACCATCAGTGAGCCCGCTAGTGGTATGGATAAGCGAAGCTTGCTTAGATCAAACACCACATTCCATTATTACTATCAACTTGCATGAAATGAAATTTATTCTACTTTAACCTACTACTCGAATCAGAAGGACGAAGAAACCTTGCTAGCTACTCACAACAAAAAACGAAATTCACCATCAATGAAAACTCTTTTTATTGAGAGAGTGTTCACAACAATTTCTTACAAATTTTTCAAAGGGAAAACTTTCCCTCTTCTTCAAACTATCCTATCAATCTATACTAAGCTACCTCTAAGCTATCACCTAGCTGTCTCTCTATTCTAATCTCTACTGTCTAACTAGTACAAATGAGGGGGGATGCCCCTTTATATAGCTGGCCAAGTCCAATGGACGGCTCAGATTACAATCAAATGAAGGACCCAGATCAAGCCACCTAAGCCCTAACCCTAAAAACCGCCACCACGAAGAGTGGAGTAATAAATAAGCAATTAATTGTCCACCACTTTCAAGAAGATTCATGTTCATAGACGCGTTCACACTGCTTCAACTTCTTGGACTAGTACGGCAGGCACGTTCTCGATCTGAAACTTCAAGGCTATAACTTTTTTTCTCCTGCTCGACAATGATTTTCCTCCTTGATGTTGTTCTTCAACTTTAAAGTACTTGCTTGGGTTTCCATTTTTTTCTCCATCTTGAGCTTTGAAAACATTTCTTCTTTGCCACTTGCGTTGGGCACATACTAGGTCTCAACACTTAGCCACTTCTTGCAATTTTTCTTCCTTCGAGGTTGAAATGTAGTCTTGGAGTACTTGCTTCATCGCTTCAAGTCATCGTGCTCCAGTTCCGGCGTTCATCCTGCAAAACAAGCAAGGAGAAGAGCATCAAAACACTTCATCATATAAACTCACCTTACTTACCTGATTTTCATGCTTTAACTTCCAAGGGTTCATCATTTTTCTCTAGCCAACCTTGCTTTCTTCATGATTTTTTTTAACATTTGTAGGCTGGGGCATATGACTCCTATGCATCATATTTCAATGCCTTAGACAAATTTCATCCTCCTCAAGGGTGTATTTAAGAGATGCATTCTCAAAATCATCTCTTGAAGGTGTTAGCTTCAACTGCATCTTCTTCAAGAAATTCACTTTTCTAGCTATGGCGCTGACAACCTTGATTATTCATCTCTGACTTGAGAAAATTATTTCATCAGGAACCTGATCAAAAATCATCTAGTCATTCAATTTCAAATTCATCACTTAAGGCATTTTATCTTCAAAACATCATTTATTCCTTGCCTTAGAAATTTTTTAAATTTTCCCCTTAGAAAATTTATCAATCTGGTGCCCATCAAAAATCTTCACCACGGAATCCTTGGCAAGCTGTGGAATACCTTAAAATCCATTCCTCATCGCAGACGTCCAATACCCAGAAGAAAATTCCCTTCAGAAGGCGTCGAATCCATGGGTCTACAAACGAAGGGGTACATTTAATTTTTTGAATTTCAACCTTAGAAAAAACATTTTTTATCAAATTTAATCCAATTCTTCACCCCTGGGCGTAGTTTCTTGCTTTGTCATGAAAATCTCCTTCAATCTCATGAAGTTGGCACATTTTAATGTATCCCCTGCCAATTTTATCCATGCCTTAGTGAATTTCACCACCCTACAAGCTTGGGCGTATTTTCTTTAGAGGTGAAATTTTATGTTTTGGAAAAATTTCATCATCAAAGTTCATCTTACTTCTCTAGGCGTGCTTCTTCTCTTTTTGACACTTACGAAAATTTTCAAATTCATCTTCCTTCAGCTGGGCGCATTTGACATGTTGAGGAGGAACTAACACTTAGAAACTTTTCTTAGCCATCTTAGACTTGGGCGCATTTAGCACATGGAAGAGGATTTAACTTTGCCTTAGAATTTTTCAACACCTTCATCCTTCCTTGGGTGCATTTATGGGGGGAGGGAGGTGGATATAAGTTCATGCCTTAGATAAAAAAAATTTACTTTCCAGCTGAGGTGGGTGCATTTGGCATGTGGAGAAGGACAAACTGAATACTTAGAGACTTTTTCAATCACCTTCTTAGCATGAGGGCACATTTCGCATGTGCAGGAGGATGAACCTTCAGACTTAGACAATTTTTCTCAGCTGCCTGCTCGTGCCTTACTATATTTAGCAAGTTCTTTGATTTTCCTTCTTCCGGAGCTCAGATTGATTTGAAATTTTAACCACAGGATCCTCATGACCTAATCGATCCGTTCACACTGCCATCTCAAGCTAACCTGCTATTTATAGCGCATTTCTGAAGGTGGTTTACTATTTATAGTAAATGCTCGTTTCTGAGACCTCCACAACTCCGTTTGACTTGAAATTTGAATTACGTGCTCCTCATCAGATGACCTGCCCGTTCACACTGGCGCCTGACATTGGTTTACTATTTTTAGCCAGTTTCTGGAACGCCTTACTATAAATAGTAAGTGCTCCGATTGCCTTCAAATTTTACCGGTGGATAGCTTGAAAGATACTGATCGCAGTGGGATACACCGGTTTTCGAAAATTCTGGCATTTTACCAATCATTTTGGGTCCCGAAGCTAGAAACCCTAATTTAACTTGCATGTTGATCAAATGACCTCCGTTTGACCTCATTTTTGTTGCATGTCGATCAATTTGTGATTCTGAAGTGCTGGGAGGGTGCTGCCAGAGTGGATCTGCTAAAAATAGTAAGTTGTTGAAAAAGTGATTATCTTCGTTTGCATGTCACGTCACTGTGTAGCTCTTGAAAAACCCATAAAGAATATCCTGACATGCGTTAAAAAATCTAACATGCAAACCCTAAAAGTAGTCTCTGAACACGGCTCCTGAAAAAGTCATGATCCTGGTTTGCATGTTATACCGTTGCGAAGCCCTCGAAAAACCCACAAGGAAAATGCTGACATGCGCTGAAAACTTCAACATGCAAACCCTGAAAATAGCCTCCAAAGTTTGAATACCGAAAGTCATCATCTCATTTTGCATGTTATATCAACGTGTAGGTTTCAGAAAACCCAAAAGGAATCTCCAGACATGCATTAAAGAATTTTGCATATAAACCCTAAAATCTGCTCCCGAAGCTGAACTTGCTAAAAATAGAAAACCCTAAAATCTGCTCCCGAAGCTGAACTTGCTAAAAATAGAAAGTTGTCTGTTTCAGCTCGAAATTTGCAAATAAGTAGCTTGACGTGTCCTGGATGCAATGTAACGACCGGAACTTCGAAAGTGCTGAGAAAACGCCCCAAATTAGGAACTTACTAAAAATAGTAAGTTGTCAGAATTCACTGAAATTTGGCTGAGGACCTGTTGGAAGCATACTGACAACAATGTTAGTCTCAGATTCCAATTTACTCACTCCATTTGACTTCGAACTGCCCAAAAAATTCAAAACCCTAATTCTCATAATTGGCCAAAATTTCAATCCAGGCGGGCACATCCCCAGAAAGACAGACAGCAAAAAAGAGAGACAATGACAAAACGACCCAAAAGCAAAGCCAAAAGACCGAAACGAAGCAAAAATTAGGGGGTCCCCATTTGCAATGGGGCGATGTGTGAAAAAGGTCACAACAATACCCTTAGTAAGGTCGATCAGGAGGTATAGGTTCTTGTCACTAGGCTCAGAGGCATGATAATTTGATCCATGTTGATTACTCTCGTGAAGGGCAGGTTCTTCAGTTGAAGAAACTCGGGAGACCAGTAGGTCTTGGTTGGGCAGTAAAGCCCCTGATGATAATCCTCTTTCCCTCATTGACAAAGATGCCAAGAATAACAGCATGAAGGTGATGTCAAATGTAATCCTTTCTCACTCATAAATCCAAGTACATGCAAAGCTGATTTAAGTTTAATTTCATCTATGCAAAGAATGTTATTCTTTTATGTTAGATGTTTGTGGTAAGATTTTGCAGTAATTTAGTTAGACAGTTATTTGAATCATTCAGCTGAATAGGAAGATCTGAAATTAGTTATTGTTGATTGGTTAAATGGGAACCCTAGAGGGAATAGTTAGTTTGTTTTGCCAGATAAGTTTGGCAGTTAGTTTCCATTTCATAAATTATAGAATGACAGCTGTACATTTGTTTCATAGCAGTAGTTTTTGGTTCGTTACTTTCTAGAAGCAAGAAAAGTAGATATTACCCTTCTGTAATTTTCTGTTATTTGTTAGTTGATGAATGGTATGTTGTGACAACATCAGAAATGATTTTCTTGTGTCTATCTGCAAAGGAAAACCCTAGCTTGGCAGTTATTTAGTTTTGATCTTCCGTGAGATGGTTGGTGGAAATAGTTAGATGTTACAATACAGCTGAAACTGAAAACTCGGAAGTTAGTTGGAAACAAATTGGAAACCCTAGTATCGAAAACAAGTTAGTTGCAATTCAATTGAAAGTTAGTTGATAGTTGATTTATTAAACTGTAGACCAGATAGGTTGTTACAACAATACACTCTTGTGTAGCTCCTCTAAATTCAATTTCACAAATTTGACATAACCACACTCTACAACTATCACAAATTGAAGAGGAATTTGGAATTAAAGAGGTCTTTTGCATAAGTTTCTAAAACTTCGAAAGAGCAATCAAATGAAGTCAATGTCCACCTTCACCCGTACAAACCCACACCTTGATGAACCCACAAGTTGGCTAACATTTCTTTCTTCCATCTCATCATGCCCACTACTCTCACTAATGTTGTTCATGTTGTTTTGTTTTGAGAAACACTATGCAAGTGGAATTTTAAACTGAAAATAGAAAAAAATCATACATTTCATCCTTTAAACTTTGAAAAAATATTGCAAAAAGAAAAATAAATGGAAGATTAACATTCATCTTTCACTTCTCTTGCCGGTTGCTACCTCACTCCTCACTTTTGGTGCTAATCAATGCTAGTTTTTCCAACTATACCCTCAAACCCTATTGGCTTGTCTTTCTAACTTGGCTACAATTTTTTTTGCATGTAAAAATGAACATAAGTTTCATATGGAGTCATTCTTTTGTTATGTTAGGCCTTAGAAGAGTGTGGGGGGCCACAAATCAAACATAAAATTCTTTTTTTTTTTTAAGTTGTGCCTTTTTTAAAAGCAACCCATAGCCACAAGGAACATGGCATCACCTTCTTGTCTTGATGTACCGAAAACATTTCCAGCAATTTTTTTGGATTAGGGATGGCTAGAAAATGTCCTCAAGACATCCCCTCATTTGCATGTAACATAGACTTGTAGCACTTGCCCCCAAACTTACATTTAGTTCTACATATGCCCCTTCTCTACCATTGTTCAACTCCTTCCTTTTCTAGTTTGAAAATTTATTTGTTCAACATTAGATCCTCTCCATTTTCTAGTTCTATGGATGCAATTGTATCATATTTTCCTTACTAAATTTTGGTCATTCATATTCCCTAGAACCCTCTGCAATGTCATCATGAAATTAGATCCTCCTCTCTGTGAAGTACTTGCACCTTCATCCTCCTTTTTGTTAGACTTTGTCCACATCCAACTAATTGCTTGCCATGACCTCTACCTCTACACCATGACTTTAGTGTTACTCTCTTACCAATGTATTATCAACCTTTAATGCATAATGGTATGCCTCCTCCATCGATCTTATTTTAAGCATAATAATCTCATCTTGAATTGTTAATCTCAACCCATAAATATATCTTGAAACATTTTCCAAAATGGCCAACTCTGATTGTCAATTTGTTGACTTCTTCTATGTATTCTTTCACACTCAGCTCTTTTTCATGAAGATTCTACTTCTTAAATGACATCATAGAATAATCAAGGGCAAAAATTTGCACTTCAACTTACTCATTACTCAATCCCATACTCTTATTTTTTCTCTTCCTCCACGAACTCTTTCTTGTTGTACTCAATCTCACTATAATGAGTGTGACCCTTCAATTTACAACAAATTCCTAACCCTCTTGAGGTCTTCAATTTGATTCAAATTGACATAATTTTCTCTGTCTAATATCTAGTCAATCAACTATTTTGGATCCAAACTACCAACGCAATTTAGTAAATTCATTCTAGACTTCCTTTCTATTTTAGCACCAGCCCTAATTACCCTTTCTTCTCATTCTTCTTACCCGTCATTTTCTTATGAATCATTTTGTCCTGCCTCCACTCTTCTTTGTTGGGCAGTTTCCATGGCTTCCATTCAAGCCTAAAAGTCTTTGATGGCTTCCAACAACTCTACATTTCTAAGGCCTCTTCTGCCCCAAATTGGTACATCTCTTCCTCTATCTCTATAGGCCATTCTTCAAATCCAGGATTCCTTCAACAAGCTTTGATACCACTTTTAGTTGGAGTGGGTCAAATAAATCCAACCAACATAGATCACAGTTACACAATAGAAGCTTAAATTCAGACAAAGAGAAGTGAGCACAAAACTTTTGTTGAATCTTCAGATTTCAAATACAAATAAAATGAGATTCAACCTCAACACAAAAAGCAGTCTGAGTCTTATTATAGCCAGACAGGAGCTGACCGCAAGTCACAATGGACTCGAAACAGATCTGAAAAACAACTTTTAGTTACAACAACTTAGGCCCACAACAACAAACAAACACTTCTAACCTCTATCTCAGTTCTCTGACACCACAAATACTTTGCTCAATACTCAATAACTCAGACCCAAACGGATCGATATGCATCCCACAAAAGATCTCATTTGAAGAGACACATGAAGACTGCTCTTCATTTGCTGGAAGATGTCCTCATGTATAAAGTTATCATTATACAGGCCTGATTTCCCTAACTCCCAACCACTTGGAAACTTCTAAATTTTGTGTGAACTAGTTCTAACATACATTGGAAATTGCAACATAGAATAAGATCTGATATACGTTAGAAATTGCAACCAGTAACACCATGGGCTAAAACAATGGATGATCCTCAATCCAACAGAGACAGCCCATCTAGAAACTAATGAACCTCATCAGCAATCTGCAAACAAAATTAAACATGTAAGACAAAACAAAAAAAAACTCTTTTGTTTTTTTGTTTGATATTGATTGCCTGTAAACCTTAAGGTGCTCATGCATCAGTTTCATTTAAATATCAATATAAGGAGTTGCTCATATTAAACCAAGGAACAACTTGCAGCAATCACACATTCTTCTGAAGATAATTTTTTAGTGAATACCCATCAGGAATTGAATGGCATGGTTAGCCAATAAGGCTGCCAATTTGTTTAGTGTTCTTTTTATTTGACAACTAATTTCAGTAATTAGTAATTACAGCTATGTTTCACAATAACTTCAGATCTATATTTGTAATGAGCAGCTAAAAATTGTACGTAACTTTTTGGCATATTGTTTTGATTATAGGTTAGGCAATTATGCATTACAAACGCAGCAGACCATGCCTCAAGATCCACAAACACCACCCAATCATCAAGTTGTATGCCTGAAATCCAATACCCAACGGTAACTAATTATGTGAGGGACACCATGTTTGGGGCTCCTATGGGTATTAGGAAGAAAGATAATATCTAGTATAAAGATATTCCAAAAGGTACCCAAAGAAGATCATAGTGTCCTATTACAATTTAGCTGTAAACAGAAAGACTATCATAACAACCAGCAATCACCATCATTTGGCTGACCAAGAATGTGAAGAGAATGACAAATAACAGCTTTTCAGGGGCAAATTACTGTCCATTTAATATCTCTCCTTGCAGCCACAACCTGAGCACAAGCTCTTTGAAGCTCTTCCACCTGGTGATATTGTGACATCCTCTTCCAGATAAATGTTGTTGTAAAGAGAAAACGACCAACTTTTGCCTTACAAGAATCTCAAAAGTTCCTCAACAAACACATATAGAATACAAGGGTGCCATCCAGAGCTTTTCAGGCCAGGTCCAAAGCCTAAGCCTCATGCAAGAAAACTGCTTTAATGGTAAATCATTATTAGAAGGCAAATATTGTGGACGGCATTAGTCATCAAAGCAGGTCCAATTGAACAGCACTCCATGTGAATATTTTAAAACATATATATCTGGACAGGAAATTATAAACAAATTGAGACATGAAATTCATAAGAATTGATGCATGCATATTGTTGTCAAGCAAAATGATAAGTATGCACGATAAAATAACAAGAAGACTACAAATTATAATGTAAATGTATGACAAATAAACATATAAAGATTTAATATTATGCTTGACGTAGTTTATGAAATAATTCAAGGCAGGAAAAATGAAATCTTGCTACCATTATGTTAACAATAGTTGCAAAATCCTTTAACAACTGAAAAACATCATGCTACAAACATTTAAGACCATAATATTTCTAAGTGGTCCCCAGCATTTCCACTCACCTTCATCATTATCAACTCTCACATGGCATTCACCATCAACAACAGAAAGTGTAATGTTGCCAAGCCATAACACTGCAGCAAGTATTCGAAATATATTTTCCTGATCATCTGGACTGATTTCAAGCACATTTAAGGCCTCCTGTATACAAAATCAGCCTTCAATGCTCCCAAACAAACAAAAGCAACACAGCAACTGCATTTACTCAGAATTAATCACTCCATAGTAAAGACAAACAATATTTACCAGTACAAGTTGGAACCTCTCAGCATCATCTACTTCATCAATTGTTAGACAGCTGCTCTGGTTCAAATAGTAGTATTCACTGGCTGGCTTCAAATTCAACTTTTCTGCATCAGGAATCAAAATAAAACTTAAACAAATGATGAAGTCTTCACCAAATCATTAATTAAGCTCGCCTCAAATTCTCATTTTTCAAGCTCATAAATCTTCTTATTGCATTGACAAGTAACAACATTTACCTATATATATAGGAAGTTCATGTAAATTTATTGGTGACCTAAAAAACATTCAAATAGTTTACTAAAGTGTCCATTCCGCTTTGATATATTTTATAAAATTCAGAAAGGCAGCCCAACAACTAGTAAAGCAAAATAATCGTCAACAGGCCAGCATAAATCTCCTTGATGGACTCAATGTGTTTGGTTCGATATGGCATGTGTGAGGTCTGAAATTTTAACATCTTGGAAAAAGCAAACACCAATGGAATAAATTTCAGGACAGTCTATCTCTTTATATTGAGAATATATCATACATACTGTGCCAGTGTGCAGTAAATTTGATACTAGAAGAAGCAATTATTTATTGCGTATTTTCCAATTTCTTGTCATCTGATGGTACCTGGCAAAATGGCACAACTAGTTATCATCTGATAACTATTTCAGACTATTCCCAAACTTTAATAAATAGCCTTCAGACTAGATAAATTCAATCATGTTAGAGTAATCATGCATTAGCTAATAATTAATTACTCTTTAATCGATTATTAGTCTAATTTATTCTCATGCACTTAAGCTAAACTTAGGAGTGCTTTTATGCTTTTAGGGTTTTGCTCCTATATAGCACTTAACCATCATTGTAATTATCACTCGAGCTTTCATATCTTTTTGATAGTCTCTTGCTTCTATAGCTTTTTCTTGTTTGAGGAATATTGCACATATTGTTTGCAGATCTCTTGCATGGAAGGTATTTTTGTTCATTGTTTGATCCTATGGCTCGTGGTTTTGTGGTTTTTCACAGTTCTAACATGGTATCAGAGCTTCAATTCAGCAAACCCCTTCTCGATTTATGAGGTTTTTTTTTCCAACAAGGGTTACAAGTTTCAAATCTGAATACCCTTTGCTTTTTTTGCAAATTTTGGAGGTAGGCGAATTTTGATACACCTAGGATCAAAACAAAGTCTTTAATTGGATTTAGAGTTGTCAAGAAAGTTCGATTTGCCTTTTGTTTGCCCTGATTTGGATTCCTGAGGTCAGATCTACGAGGGTTTGAAGTGGTTTTTTTTTCCAAATCCGGAGGGTAGCTGCGTTTTCGGTGCATTTTGGCGCGAGAAGGACCTCACTGTTGGATTCAGGGGACCGATTCCACGAATTTTGACTATAAATTTTCCCGCACCAACTATTACAAGAAGTTTGT
The DNA here is from genome assembly GCA_007258455.2 of Sequoia sempervirens. Classification (NCBI taxonomy): domain Eukaryota; kingdom Viridiplantae; phylum Streptophyta; class Pinopsida; order Cupressales; family Cupressaceae; genus Sequoia; species Sequoia sempervirens. The sequence goes on along the minus strand of VDFB02361446.1, from coordinate 5,302 downwards.
ATCAAGGTATTCCAAAATTGTTGCCCCTCTCATGAATCTACTCAAGGAGCACGGATGGAAATGGGCAAAAAAGCAACAAGCATTCAATGAGCTAAAGACTAAGTTATGTGTAGAGCCAATGTTGGCTTTACCTGACTTTACCAAGACCTTTGAAGTCTAGATAGACACATCGAACAATGTTGTAGGTGGAGTCCTTATGCAGGACAGACACCCTATCGCATTTGAGTCTCAAAAATTAAATGATAGGGAGCAAACATACATGACTCATGAAAAGGAGATGACCGAAATTATACGTTGTCTACGTGTGTGGTAACATTGCCTCCTTTGGGTCCCATTCACAATGAAAATGAACAACATTAGCTCTACCTACTTCAGAAGCTATTCGAAGGTAACTATGAAGTAGGCCCATTGGCAGTAGTTTCTCACCGAATTCAACATGGACTTGGTTTATAATCAAGGCAAACAAAATGTTGTAGCTGATACAAAAACAAGTCGATAGGCTCAACTTGCTGCAATACAAAAACAGCAAGGACCCGAGAATTTGAATAGCAAAGTAGTCCTCTCAAACGATATCCTAGATCGGAATAAGCATATCATCTAGTGTACCAAGTCAAGAAGGGTAGAAACCAATAGTTTCACATCAAAAACGGACTTTTGATTTTCACGTAGGATCAAGTCTACATTCCTAAATGGAAAGACCTAAGGAAGGAGTTGATCCATGAATGTCATGATCAATATTGACAAGACACCCAAGACAGAGAAGAATTGTGGCATTGTTGGAATAAGGGTTCTTATAACCAAAGCTAAAGGAGGATGTTCAAGATTACATGAAGACTTGCTTGATATGTCAACAAGATAACTCAGTGAAGTAAACTCCCAAGTAGGCTCTTACAACCGCTCCCCATGCTAGTTCACCCTTGGGCTAGTGTCAACATAGATTTCATCACTTAATTGTGGGAAGTAGATGACATGACGAGCATCATGGTTGTAGTTGACCACTTTTCCAACTATGGAACCTTTGTTGCATGTAAGCAACCTTGCAAAGCGAAAGGTGCAACCAACTATTTCTTTCAGTATGTGGTAAAATATTGGGACTTCCCACATAGAATCATCGTCGACAAAGACCCTAGTTCACAGGCAACTTCTAGGCAGAGTTCTTTAAGCTCATGGGGACCAAGATCCTCATGTTGACGAGCCATCATCCTCAAACGAACAGGCATACGAAGCAAATCAATGTGATCTTGGAGGATTACCTTAGGCATTTTATTTCAGCGAACCAAGCTAATTGGTCATCGCTACTAAACTCAACATAGTTCAATTATAATCTTCAAAAGTCGGGAACAACCCAATTCTCCCCATTCTAATTTGCAACAAGAGAGCAACCCTTGACACCACATACCATTTTGTGAGGCTACCTCAACTTCATTAGCCCAAACACAAGTATCTATAGGAATGGAATGAGTGTAACATGCCCAAAGTTCTACTCGAAATATTTTTCTAAGTTTTAACCCACAAGTGAATAAATCATGAAGCCATAACATAGCAATAAATTTTTATTTTCCATAATGTAAATTACATGCACATTCGAAATAAACATTATTCCAAACTTCCATTCAAAGTTGCATGGACACGGATACCAATACAAATGCAGAGACGGTATCGGACATAGATACAACCATTTTTTAAGGCACCCAATATGGATATGCCTGGATACGATATTCATAAAAAAACACATACATGTATATTTTCTAAGTTATTAGAGGAGATTTTCATTACTTTAAAAGAAAATAAGTAAATATAAATTATATAATATTAAAATTTAAGCATTAATAATTTAGTAAAGAATAAACAATTAAATTTATATTAATAAATTTTATTCATATTTAAAGAATAAATTTTAATTTTTTCAAAATTTCTAATGTTTAAACAACATAATATAAATATTAAATATAAATATAAAACTATAAACAGGGAACTATTTTAAATCTATAAAAATTAAAACGCCAAAAATATAGTAGAGTTGCAATGGAAGAAGACATAGAAAATTGGGTCGTTGAAATAGAAAAACATTTCAGTTGTCTTCCTAATTTGGTGTAGGTTTTGTTTATTCAAAACAAAAAGAAAATTGCGCGATTGAAGTTTTTTAAGATTAAGTTTAGGAAGATTCATGTCAAATATTTTGAACATAAAATCACAAAGTATTCGGCACAGTTGCAAAATCAAGATTTTTTTGGCACAAGTGGGTATGGTATCCAACGCATATCTGCAGTGTATCATGCCTATATCTATATCGAATACAGGGATACACATGCCCAGGGAGGGGAAGGTGTGTATTTAGCTACTTTGCTTCCATTGCATTTCATTGTAATTTCACAAAACTTTCCATAATATTGATTAAATATTGAAATAAACTTAAGTTTAACATTCATGTTTACATCCTTCCGTATAAATGGGTACAATGTACATACATAGCTCTTCTAAGCTTCCAGCACTAGAAATACATATGGTCCAGGTAATCCCCCTTCAAATCTTGGTCGCCAACTGATGAGGAAGCATCACTCAAGCGCTTTTTTGCCAACCACTGACTTATTGCGGTCCCCTACACATCTAGCTATCAAGTAAGATGGCCCTACCCTTCGACGTAGAGATTAGTTAGATAACCCCATAATACTAGCCTTTCCTAAGCTTGGTATTGTGTACTACAAACTAGAACTTTACCATACAATGGCTACAACCTACATGTATGGCAATCCTGGACTAGAATGCCTAACTAGATCACAGTGAACTAACAGTGTAAATAGTGGCAACATACACTACTTTGGCCAAAGTATTCCACACTCAATTACTTCGAGTGAAAGTCATCCTATTCACACACCTTCCCATTGATGTGTGTTTTGTGACCGCACCAACATAGAATAAAGTTTCCAACGGCCACTCTATCCTCTCTTGATCAAAGTATCCAGCATGCTAAGATTGAAGGAAAGATCACGCGTTCAACTCCAAGGTTCCTTTGTGTAATGGATAGTCTCAGTTGGTTCGTTGTGATTTGTTGGTATCACGAGGGGACTTACGTAATTGTTCGATAGCAGACATCAAAGAGAAAGGGATTTTGCAGGATTCAAAAGGTATGTAAATGTAACACAAGTTTCCTAAACTAACCAGAAAGTACTGAATGTAAATGGATGCAAGGATGAGAAGTGCTATGATCTACTCTAAGGCAGGACATGGAGATCAATTTTCACAAGACTCAACCAAATTCAGCTTTGCCTCACTTCAGACAGCTTCCACAGAACAGGTGCAATCTTCAAGGGGAGTAACTAAAGATATTTAGATCACAATTCAATATGAGGACACCATCACAACAATGCATGTCAACACATAAACCATAATCGAAGTTAAGTCTGCAATGTCCCAGTTGACCACGCAAGGCGAACACACCATCAGTGAGCTCGCTAGTGGTATGGATAAGCGAGGCTTGCTTAAATCAAACACCACATTCCACAACTACCATCTATTTGCATGAAATGAAATCTACTTTACTCTAAGCTACTTTAAGATTCTATTGCGAATTAGAAGGACAAAGAAGCCTCGCTAGCTACTCACAACAAAAGATGAAACCACCATCAATGATAACTCTTTTTATTATGAGCATGTTCACAACAACTTCTTACAAAGCTTTCAATGGAAAGACTTTCCTTCCTTTTCAATCTATGCTATTGCTAATAAGTTGTCTCTCTAGTCTCCAATCTAATCTAATCTCTAATGAATTACAATTGAGGGGGATGCCCCTTTATATAGCTGGCCAAGTCCAATAGATGGCTCAGATTACAATCGATCGGATGGCCCAGATCATGCCACCCCAGCCCTAAACAAGATTCACCCTAAAAACCGCCACAAAGAATAGTGGGGTAATAAATGAGCAATTAATGTCCACCATTCTTCTAGAAGATTCTCGTCCAAAGACGCGTTCCCACTGTTCTTCTTGACTGCAAACTTCATGAATCTGGCCAACATAGCTTCAACTTCTGGTACTGACACGGCAAGCACGTTCCCAATTCCAAGACTACAACTTCTTTCCTCTGCTTGATGATGACTTTCCTCCTTGATGCCATATTCTTTAACTTTGAAGTGCTTGAGGATGATTTCTAACCCCTGGGCCTTTATTATTTCTTCCATCTTGATCTTGAAGGATTTTCCTATCTTGGACTCGAGCATTTCTTCCATGACACTTGCCTTCATGATTTGGGTGCAACTGAGATCTCATGGAGGAGCCTGAAACACATAATTTTATCTCCTTTCAAGGTTGTCTTGGATTACTTGCTCCATCGCTTCAAGTCATCGGGCTTTGGTCCCGACGTTCATCCTGCAAAACAGATAAAAAGAAGAGCATCAGAACACTTATAATATAAACTCACTTTACTTACCTGATCTCTGTGTTCAGATTCCCATGGTCTGATTGATCTTTGGATCTAATAGGGCTCGTCATTTTCCTCTAGCAAACTTTGCCTTCTTCACAACCTTTATCATGGGCGTATTTAACATCTGTGCTCCATATTTCAATGCCTTAGACAAATTTCCCTCTTAGAAAATATCATCAAAAATCACTTAGGCATCCATCTTCAATATTTCTCCGATTGCCTTAGAAAATTTTACATCCTCTACCTAGAAAATTTCATCAACCAGGAGCCCACTTAAAATCTCCACTTTAAAATCTCCAGTAAGGTGTGGAGAGTTTCAAAATCATCTCCCTGTAGAAAATATCCAAGACCCAAAAAAATATTTCCCCTCAAAAAATATGATATTCATGTGTATACATGCGAAGGGGTAATTTCTTTATTTTCTACCTTAGAAAAATATTTCCCACTAAAATCCATTTTCACTTCTTCTCCTACCATTTGCAAACACTCAGAAGAATTACCCACCTCCTACATAGGATGCGTGCAGTCTTAAGGTGGTGGAGGAATTTTCATCACTTAGAAAAAATTTACGTTTCTATCACAAACTTGGGCGCATTTAGGGGGTGAAGCAGGAAATTTCAATGCCTTAGATGTTCTACCTCCAGCCTCCTTCAAGTTGGGCGCATTCTAGGGGTGGAGGAATTTTTATGCCTTGGATAAATTTTCTCCAGCCACCTCCAAGTTGGGCGCATATGAGGGGATCTATAGGAAGTTTCCCATGCCGTAGGTGTTTCTTCTCCATGACCTTGCAAGTTGGGCGCATCTAGAGGGTGGAGGAGGAACTTTTCATACTTAGCAACTTTTTCATCCTACCCCACTTCACCTTGGGCGCATTTAGGGGAGAA
>VDFB02361445.1:0-19984 GCA_007258455.2 Sequoia sempervirens | reverse complement strand
AACCCATCGAATGAATCAAAATAATCTAGACATGACTTTCCATCAACTTGAGCTCCCTCATTTAGAATTGCAAAAACAAAATGAAGCTTTCATGATCATTGCTTGATACAATCAAATAGGGATAAAATGAACCCTTATTGATAATGTTTTTCCCTTAATGTGTGTAGTGTGAATCTCTTTGATCGATTAGATGTTGACAAGTCATGAACAAATAAAAATTAATTCTATATATATTCGAGGATTTGATAATTCAACAAAGAAACCACTCAGTAAAATCACTTTTTCTATTACAGTTGGGGTGGTTACTTTGCAAACTCCTACTCATGTCATGCCTTATTATCTTTTGTACAATCTTCTTTTAGGTAGACCAAGGATTCATGAGATGAATGAAGTGCCTTCAAACCTTCATTGTATAATGAAATATGTATATAACAATAACATTTATCAATTTGAAGCATATCCCAAGCCTGAAAGTTGCTTGTAGCTTGAAAAAGGAGCTACAAGTCCTTTGAAAACACTGATTCCAACATCCAACATAGATCCTCTTGAAATTGAACACAATGATGAGCATTGGCCATCTAAATTATTTGGTGATGATTGGGGATCCTTAGAATTCACACCTTCATATATGGGTGGATACATACTTACACAAAATAAAGATGAGAAACAAGAGCAACCAACCATCATGACAACACAAAATTTGGAAGACCTTTCGAAAGAATCCACCTCCACTACTTTAGAAAAAGAAGAAAAATTCACAGTCACCTTTGATAGCACTTATGACCAACCACCACCCAATCCACAAGCAATGAAACAACTTTATGGAAAAGGGTATGAGCTCATGAAACAACTTGGATATAGTGGAAAATGATGTCATGCTTGAGAACAAGGAATTTGCGACCGTATAGAGCCTAACACACAACAAACAACTCATGGCCTTGGTTATTGAATTTTGTCTAAGATCAACAAACTGTCACTCAACATCCATAATATCACACAAAACACTCCTAAATCATCCTTAACAACTAGTGGTCTTGAACATCTTCCTTTACCAAACATGCAACACACAACTACACCTTTTCTTATTGTCAATGTCATCTTGAAAAATGTTCATGATTGGAATTCATTAGATTTTATTCCTTCCTATAATGGGAAGAATAAAATATCGCAATCTAGAGACACTTGTGTAAGTATGACATCTACTACTAAGAAAGATGTATCTTTGAAAAAAACCACAAAAACACCTTCTACCATTGATCAAGATGACATCTTGTCGAAGCTCATCCAAGATCACTTGATCACCCTCCATCCCAGAATTCAAAATAAATGCTCTTCCAATACTTCCTTCTATGCCTACCATAGAGTTCATGGTCACACCACTAATGAATGTAAGGCTTTGAGTCATAAAATCCAACATTTTTAGGAGTTTTGTATGCTTCCCTATGTGGGGGCCCCTCATTCCTCTAATTGCTATTGGTTTTCACTCTAGCATTCATTTCATTAATCATTTTGGCTCACCTTTGTCCTACACTAAGTGGAGGCAATGAGTTCACTAGCCTTGTCCTCGTATGTCACTTGTGGTTTCCTCCTTTGGTTAGTCATTAACCTTTCATGAATACATAAGAGCAAGATTGGGATGTGGATGATATGCCTTAAGTTGGCTCACATATGACATACTTCCCCTTTTTTTCATGAATTAGCTTATTAGAAACATATGACTTGGCATAGGGCTTTCCAAGTAATCTCTCATGTCCTCTTCTTCTACTTTAAATCAATTTCTCATAGTACAAGTGCTAGCCACTACTTTAAAGTGGGGGCATACATCACCACTCACATTTCATTGTGCAATTTTCCTTGCAATTTTCTCTCTTGGAAGCATTAGGTACAATGTTGCCCAGATGAGACCTTGCACTTGTCCTCTCTTGGAAACAAGATGAGATTGTTTCCATTTATCCTCTCTTGATGACATTGAGCATGATGTTCCCTAAGATGAGACATTGCAAGAACAAAGTGAAATCCCTTTAAACAATTCTTACACTATTTTGTATTAACAATGTCTATGAGCGTCAAGCATACAAAGTTTTACTTCATAGAGCTTGAAAATATTTGTGGTGCCCTATTAAAGTTATCAAGAGGTATAACTTCAATATGGTTGAGTAGGAAGCCCATCTAGAAACATGACTTTCCCCATAGCCACCTATATGTTTATGAGTGCATACCAACTAGCGTATGTTCATCACCTTTTTGGATTTCTCACCCCACGTATGATCAAAATTTTTGTGGCCCCAGAGTGAGTATGTTGTGGACTTCTCACCCCACAGATGACCTAAAGTTCTGTGGCCCCAAAGTGATTACATCTTTTTCACCCTGTCTTTCTTTCCTTTAGCTCTTTCCATTGCATGATTTTGTATCTTGATGGTTTGACTTAGGATCTTAGATCTTGGGGGCTTGTGCAACCTCCTTTAATATTTGTCATTATTTGTCATCTGAATTTGTACATGAGGATCTCTCTTGAATGTCTAGGGTATGTGCAGGATAATCATGGAGAAAATAGGCCCTTAAGTGGTAAAAAATTTAGAAAAATTAGAGTTCGGTAACTTGACATAAAAATTTGAATAATTTATCTATATTATTTCAAAAATATGTAAGAATAGAATCTGTAGAAAATTGAATTTAGTTTCTAAACTCCTAGTTTTGTTTTTAAAAAAAAATCTATTTGGTGAAAATTTGAAATTTCAATGCAGTGACTTAAATTCGGGAAAAAATAAGAAGTAATTGTTTGTCCCACCCTAACCACAATAAAATGATAATATTTTTATAATATTTTAGATATATAAGTAGAGGACTCATGTCGATTTGATGCACTTTTTTGTAATTTTTTTATTATAAATTTAAAAAATATAAAAACACGTGATTTAGCCACCTTAACTTGGTCAAAACTTCACGAAATTCAAATTTTCTTTTTAATCCTATAGTGTGAAGCATGAATGTGACGCATGCTTTGGATTCAAAAATGTGATCCATTCAAAGCTATACATGTTTTTCAATCAGCCTATAAATAGGACTTTAGTTGTAATTCGAATACAAAATGAATAATAATTACTTATTAAATTCAAAGTAAAGCATAATTTATATTGGTGGAAAGCTGATAATCTCCTTTAAAAACCCTTTTCATTTCATCAATTTTGGGTAAAAAAAAAGTCATCAGCCACATACCCATCATATTGCCACTTTTTGGCCCATCATGATCTTGCACATACCCTCTACTTTAGTGTGAGTTTGAAGCAAGTTCATCCTCTCACGAAAGTGGGGGCTAAATGCACTGTAGAAAAAAGTACCCTTTGCTTGACATGGGATTAATTCATTATAAAATGGACTTAATGAGGTTGTGATTTAGGTTTTGTGAGGCATTTTATGCATCCACACTAGGCCTTGGACCCTTGCAAATCTAATAACATGCTTTTAATGATGTCTTGTAAAGGTGTTGTAAAGTCTTGTAAAGGACTTTCATGCTTTTCTAGGCTTAATCAACCCATTTCTCCCTAATCTAACATTATAAAATGTGTTTAACGACATTATTACATCAATCTAGAAGGCTTGTAACTTAAATATAATGATAAAATAGTGTTGTAATTTGTCTTACACATTCACATTGGTTCTTCTGCCTTCCTAGGCTATGTGGACCTCACTTTAGTGTTGTAAAGTGTATTTAATCACACTTTCACATTGATTTTTGTGCCCCAAGCCCTATTTGGAATTCACATCATCACTAATAGTCCCATATTAACCCATATTGTGCATCTCAAGGGCTAAATTGATCAAATACCTGACAAATTTGCATTGTAAACCTTATTTCCTTATCTTTTGGCTACCTAGCTATCAAATTGGCCCATGTGGGACCCATTCGCCATGCATGGTGAATCATTCACATCTAGGTGGGACCCATTCACCATGTGTGGTGAATGAGTCCCATTTGGCTCAATTTTGATCTTTGAGCAGGAAAAAAGTGAAATTTGAGTTTAATATTACTTAATGTCAGCCTGTGGTGACGTATTAATAGGTAAAATAGGTGAATTTCCTATAAATATAAGTATTTTAACTCATTTTCACACCTCTCTCATCTCTTATCATTCATTCATTCATAATTCTTTTATCTCAAGTCAAGCAACTTAGGGATTGATCCTTGCAAGATATCAAGGAAGCTCCTAAATACATTCAAGGGCTGAATCTTCCTCCATTGCTTCAAAAATTCAAGATAAATCATCATGGAAAGGTATTTAATTCCATTATTACATGTTTCATTCCATTCTTTCATCATTTTTGTTTAATTACCTAAAAGGGGTTTGACCAAGGCAAACCCCCATGCCCTACCATTCAACATCTTTCTCACTTATCTTGTTTGTTTGCAGATTTAAGACTCTTGGAAGCTTGGAAATTATTGAAGATAAAGTTGCAAGGTTTCTTAAGTATTCTCCTCATTCAACAAGCCAAAATATCAACAAAAACTCATTTGCAGACCTGTAAATTAGAGTTTCGAAAGTGGACACCTATAGGAAATCAAAGTACAGATCGAAAGCTTCGGATTCCACTTTTGAAAAATAAAAAATTAAAAAGTGGAATCATTTGGAATGGGTAGTGAATGAGTCCCACTCCAAGTTCAGTTTTGAGTTTTCTATATTTTAGATACCCTTTTGTCTGAAATGGGGTCTGACTCAGTTGTACAGACTTAGGACTGCTTCACCCAGAATGGCGAATGAGTCCCACCAGGCCTGACAAATAGTATCAACAACATTTCAAATGTATTTTCCAATCTTCATCAAGGTTCCATGTGCAAACTTTCAATTTTATTCATTTCTGTTAAGATTCACATTCAGTTCTAGTTCATTATTGCATTACACAATGTGTTTTCAAGCAAGTCACATTTCTTAGGTTTTGCATACTTAATCAGTCAATATTATCAATTAGTTGCACTTAGATCATCTCATTTAATCATATAAACATCATACACATCTTAATTTGAGTGAACCTAGATCACATTTTTGGCCTACCTTTCTCCTTTTAGGTGAAAAACCCTAGAAGAGCTAGAAAGGATTAGGGTGCCAAAAATCTACAGTTTAGATACAAAGTTTTTTTTAGCATTGGGAATTTGTATTTTATAATTTTCTCATATTATCTACAAGTTATCCTCTTCTAATTGACGGTGGAATACCTTTCCCCACCACTATAATATTTATCCATAAATATTAGTTTATTATTTATGATAGATTAGTTTTTTGGCTGCAATATCCCATTTCCATTAATACCCTTTTTGGGTGTAGTGAGGCTACTATATTCCATAATATTTTATTTGGGATATCCCTTATCTCTTATTTTGGTTGCTCAACTACTTATTTCCAATACTCTTATTTTTCTATTAGTTTTAATAATACACTCATTATTTGCAAGCATGATTGATCATTGGTCAAAATCTCTAGTAAGATGTTCCTCTACTCATGTATCATTCAAGATTAGTTCCTTTGTTGGGGATTCATCACCTTCTCCAAGCTCTAAGGATATATTATAAAATAGTATTTATTAGAAAATTGCTCAAGGAAAAAGAAAGGTCGTTCAAAGTCTTTCTCTTAGTTGTACACTATGGTTAAGGGTGTGCACTTGAGTAGGTTATGTTAGTGAATATATTAGGCTATATCCTTAGATGTTATGTTCTTTGGACATCCGAGTTTTGCAATTGTGTTATTTTTTTCTCATTTGACAATTTTATTCCTTATGTATCTTATTGTTTAGGCCTTTTGATGTTCTACTATAAAAATGTTTGGGTGCTCTCAAAAGAATATTTTACCTTGATTAATAACATGGAAAATAATCTACCTATAATTAAAGAGTTACAATGTACTAGAAGGAAAAAATTATTAATAGGGATAATAATTTAGTATTTTATTCAGAGCTAGAAAAAATATGCATAATCTTATATATAAAAAATGTTGCACATATGATCCATAACATTACCCTACAATTCTTGGATTGATATATCAAGCACCCTTAAAGATTAAAATATATTTCCTCAACTACACACTGGTGTAGGAGCACCTTATGTTTTTGTGTCTCTATAATTTTTTTGTAAAATTTTGTAACGTCACCAAGAAAGGCATTGTAAAAAGGTCATTTTAATGTATTTGAGTCCCTTAAGAGGTCTCTAGGAGATTAAATATTTCTAAAGTTGTCATTTGATGGAAAAAATATTGCTATTTATTGTAAAAAGGAAAAAAACCACAAAATGAGCCACAAAAAAAGGAAATACCAAAGGTCATTGGTAGTTGTAGGTAGTTTTATTCAATGGAAGAGGTGAAAATCCTTTAAAAAGGCATGGTTATTCATTGTAAAATAGAGGGGGAAGGTTGTATGGGCAAGTATTGGAATGGAGAAATGGGAAAATCATGAATAAAGTCAGAATTTTATCAGAATTCACTATAAAACAATTGTATCAGACTTATGTATAGATTTATATGGGTGTGCAAGGCCTGGTGAATGACTGTAATTGATATTCCATCAACCCCCCTCCATTTTTCTTTTTGTTTCATGTGATTTCATGTTGTTTTGAGTTAGTTATAGTGTTTTTCCTAAAATCTGTTGAAACCCTCTGTTAGGGTAATAGTGGGTAAAGAAAAATTGTTTTCTCTCTTTTCATCTAGTGAAATAAATTGATTTTTGGTGATGAAATTCTTCTAAGCATTTTCCTTCATATTCCCATGATTTTGGTTCAAAGGTTTAAAGTTAAAGAGTTGGAAATTTGAATATCTGACTGTAATTCTATATAAGAAAGCCTGTAACAGAGTTGTGAAGGAAAATCCATCTAGGTTTCATACAAATAGACGTGGGAATGACCTTTAAATCTAGTATTAATCATGTGTAAGGTAAATTCAATCTATTCCAAGTATTGGTTGGACAGATTTGTGTTTGGAATGGTTAAACTCAATAAGCCCTATATGAACAATGTCTAATTAGCCCTATTTTTTAGGCAAAGAAAGTCAATTTTGGAGTGTGTTTTCCAAAGAAACCTAAATTTATTCCCACATATTTTTTAAAGTCCCTTGAGGTTCATTCCAAACACTAATTACATTCTTGAGTAAGGGTGTATATTTGGAGTTATGACTGACAGTCTGTGCTTGCAGGGCTACTTAGGAATGGTTGTTAAATGAATGAATGTTCAAAATAATGATGCCCGAGTCCCTTGTAAATGTTTGTGTTGATTTACTTCTATCAAAATGATGCTAATAGAAGTGCGAAAAGGGTTGGTAATGTTTTAGAGTCAAGTATTGTTGTTTTAGTACTTGTGGCATTATGAAACTAAGAAGGAAAAATGGTATCTTGAGTGAATGATTTTGAAAGTTTGACAAAGAAGAGTGATATGACAGTGTGTCTGGTTTATTTTCTAACAAAAAATGATGTTAAAAAAATGTTTTATAAGGGAAACAAAAGTTTTGGGTCTTAGTTCCATAAATTATGTCTTGAATTCTTGAGAAGTGTTGAAGCAAGTTGAGTGGTTTGATGAAGTCAAAGTGTCTGATCAGGTTATTGATTGGTTTCAGTTACTTTTATGATGGTAAGAAGGTTTTTAGAGTCTGATTCAGAGATGGGATGTTGATGGAATGGTTTGACTTGTTGATGTTTTGTGGATGGCCAAGGGATTTGTTGGATTTTGATGAGTAGAAAAGTGAATTTGTAGAGATTTTAATGAAAATTTAAGTGGATGTGTTGCTTGTCCAATTTGATCTTCGCCTGATTGAATTGGGTCAGTTGTACCCTAATGAAGGAAGGTTTTTGATAGTTGCATTGCATCACACACCCTTTTCATTATTTAGTAGTTCAAGGTTAGATAATTTGTTCCATAGATAATTGTTGTTGCACCAAAACATCAACCTATTATTTCCTGATACAACCATTATAGTTAATGAATCCATGGGAGGTTCTTAATTAATTTCATGAACCTAAGAATTGAACTACACAACATAGGAGACCAAGGGCACACACCTTGCAACAATTACCCCCAGTGCAAGTGAGGGGTTCAAACCCATGACCTAGGATCTGATACCAATTATTGCACAAATGATTGGTGTTGACCTTACACAAAAATATTGACCTATTAATGCCTAATACAACCACTATAGCTAATTAATCCATGGAAATTAGTTAATCCATGTTACAAACCCAAGAATTGTGCTACACAACACAAGGAGACCAAGGGCGCACACCTTGCAATATGATTAATGTTAGATCATTTAATTTTATGTATGGATAAAATAAAAATATAGGGTATTTTTAACATGAATAAGAGAAAATGTTATCCTAAGTCTATGGACTCATAAAAAAGAAGAAATATGTTCCTTCTATTTAATATATCTAGTAAGTCACTAGTATTTATGTTTTCTTGGTATCTTTGTTTTACCATTAATCAATTATATAGGTTAGTAGATTTTATTCCATACTAGGCATATATATATTCTTTAATCTAATTAATTATTAATTATTACAATTAATGTTTTTATTGATTAATGCTATTATTGAAATTAGTGGAAAATTGTATTTTAGTAATATTATAAATAGAGTGTAACATTTGAGTGTATTTTAAGATCTTATTTTGAAATATTCTTTTCTAAGATTATTAGATTTTCCCCTCAAATCCACTTCGACTAACAACTAAGTGTTACTTTATTTGAAGTCATATTATGTAGTTATGCCATATCTACTATTATTTATAAATTGTATATGTAGTCATTTTTAGTTGTAAAAAGTGATAAAATATTTATATTGATTTTTTTGTTGATTAAATTACATTATCTTGTAGGTCATTCTTCTTATATATAGGAATCATATTTACATGATCTTCATTAAATATTTTTAAGATATTTTAAGGTAGTAATTTTAAGGAAACTAAGAAATAGTATAGGATGTATTGTAATACCAAGTTAACCTATGAATTATATTAATGTATTAATTTGATTTGAATAATTTTTTTTTTACATAAAATTAAGGAAAACAAATAATCCATATTAAGCCATTTTGTGGAATATAACATATACTTATTGCAAGTAAATGCAATTTTTTTAGAAGCTCTATTATTTTTATTTTTTCCTTCTTTCTATGTGTATGTATGTATGTATGCATGTATTCATGTATGTATGCATGCATGTATGTATGTATGCAAGTAAATGTGATTTTTTAAGAACCTCTATTATTTTTATTTTTTCCTTCTTTATATGTGTATGTATGCATGTATGCATGTATGTATGCATGTATGTATGTATGTATGTATGTATTTATGTATGTATGTATGTATGTGTATGCATTTATGTATGTATATGTATGTATATGTATGTGTATAGATATGTGTGTGTTTGAATATATATATATATATATATATATATATATATATATATATATATATGTAAGGGGTAAATTTGTTTGAAGTAGAGATATAAATCAGTGAGTTCACAAAGGGGGCCCTCATCCTCAATATAAAAAACCAACAATAACACCCCATGTCATGCCCACATTTCAATATGGATCTAATACTATAAATGCCAAAAAAAAATTCAAACCTAGGTTCACAAACTCGCATCATACACAAAATTATAACCTTGCATAACACAACTTCTATAGTTTAACATTATTTTATAATATTATATTGAACGAGGAACAAGCTCTAGTTTAATTAACTATGGATATTTGTTTTTTATTATGAAAGGGGAAGGGACCTAATCCCAAGAGCTTAAGAAATTGAAAGATAATTAAAGAAATAGTAGGTAGGAATACATGCCTGATAAAATGACAAAAGGTACACATTCCTAGTAAAACAACAAAAGGGATATGGGCCTAGCAAAACAACAGATAAAAAATACTAGAACAAGACTAAGAACAAAACACATAAGCTAACTAAAATATCATGTTCCAATAATCCAAGAGGGAATCAAGGGATATTTCCCATTCCTCAATATATTTCTATTCATCAACACTCTCAACTTGCATTTGATCCTCCCCAACTTATTTAGCTCTTTTCTTTTTCTATTTTTTTAATGTTTGAATAGATAAAAATAGTACCTAGAATAGAATTTTTCATAATGACTTGAGTCATCTTGATAATCTTTTGAAGGGAATTTTCTAGATGGGAAATCTTGTCATTGAAACTGTTAGAAATAAGATTTTCTAGCTCAAGAACTTTAGTCTACAACTTCTTTATGATCTTCATGTCTTTATTATTACTATTGTGGGAAAGAATGTAATGAAGGAAATTTTCCTCCCTGTCATTCATGTTGTCTATAGGGTGAGGGGAGGGAGGTTAAGAAAAATTATACACCTCCAAGGCCACCTCAAAATTATGGTCATAAGCCATAACAATCTCAGTTTCATCATCCTGGTCATCTTGTTCCTCATTATTTTTGTCCTACATCTCATCAAAGTCATGGTCTGAGTCATCCTCCTCCAATCCATCCATATTTTGAGGGAGGAAATCCTATTCATATAAATCCTCCTCCTCAATCAACCCCTAAATCTATTTTCCACTCAAAAAAATTGATACAATCACCCTCTATAGGATTGGGGATTTCATCCATTTTGGTATTTTTACCTTGCTATTTTTATTGCAATCTAAAGGGTGCCACATTTATTTTCTTGTTTGGAGAGGTATCAAGAAACTATAGTTGGATAATAGGAATCACAACAAGTCCCTTACCCTTAGGGATAAAACCAACCTTTCTAATAAATAAAGGTCTAGGTTTAATAGTAACAAAATGGGACCTAAAGGATTTGTCCTTATTAAGCTTGATTTAGACACTAGACTTGACATTGGGGTTAGAGGTGGGAGTTAGTGAAAGACAATATTTATAAAGGGCCATGATTATGCCTTGGTGCAAAGGAGGGTAGGCTCCTTTGATTATGTAGGCTTCAAGATAAGTAAAAAGAAAGAAAGGAAAGTTCATTCTCTTACCATGGTGAAGATGATTTAGAATAGGAAAGTGATACACATGCATAGTTTTCAAGTGACCTTCAATGGTAAATTATTTTATATAGTGGAGGCTCACCACATCCCAAGGAGCTCAAATATTTTCATAACTATAACCATTCTAAAAGTGAACCATTTTCTCTTTTCCTCTAAATAATTTTATAATGAATAATTTGTAATTGTCATTGCTCTTTTTCTTAACCTAGTGACTGTCACAGGAGAGGCCTGTGGCCTTGTAAATCACCTCTTCAAATATATAAAACATAACAATGCCAACGGTAAAAAATCCTTAAGACTGTGAGTTAAGTTTTTTTTCAAATTAGCTTATCATTATAATCTTGCATGCCCTAGAAAAAAAGTGTGAATCTACCTCTTTCAAAGATATCCTAGAAATTGATATCTATTTAAGTGCATCATGTTAGGAAAATGTGTCTCAACATTGCAATTACATAAGTTACTATTGATACATAGGGTTTTGTTCATACAATGACAACGGGGGAGTGCGTGGGGGTCTTCCCCCACAAAAGGTCCAAGGGTAGCATGCCTTGGTGGGGGTTTGAGGGAAGTGCCCCCGAAAGGAAAAATTTATTTATATTTTATTATTGTAAATCTTGACCATTCATCATTAGGTCTTAGATCTAATCTCCGATATTTGATTAGCTTGAGTTTCCCTTGAAGGAAACCCTATTTTATGATGGAATTGTATTACAGTTGTGTATTGTGATGCATTTTGAGAGTTTGATAGTGGTCTTCTCTCCTTTGGATCTTTGGTTGGTGATACTCCTGTGAGAAGTTTCTCTGTAATTATATTATAATATTTATAATTTATTAATAATATATTGGGTACAATTTAGAGTGTGGGGGTTTTCTCTCAAAAGGGTTTCCCCCAAATTATTCACTATGGTGTCATATGCATGATATTTATGTTTATTTATGTTTAAGTTTTTATAACTATTAAAGATCTAAATTTTTTTTGCATTAAATCCTCCTCTCAATATTAGTGTAGGAAGTTATTCTGCCACCTTAGCTTCCTTACACATTACAAGAGACTAATTCTATCTAGATTCATGTACCACCCATATTAGCATACACAGACACCCACACAAACTACAAAAGAGTTGAAGGAGCTAAAGAAAGAAACTGGAAAACAAAAACAATAGGACCTTTAAACCCTTTTTTCAAGATTATAATGTTCTTCTACATGTTCAGATGAAAATAAAATAAACAAGAAATATTATTTCTTTTGACTGAATCCCTCATAGGGATCATAGTTAGGTTATCAAAAATCCTATCCTCCGTCATCTTGTGGTGTAAAATTATAACTCTATCATTAATGTTCACAAGGTGAAGAGGACCCTTAAAGCAAGAAATAAGAGGGATACACCTCAGCAAGATGTAGATATCCAAACATAACTTAGGTATGAGTTGCTAAGTGTACTTAAGATTAAAGGAAATTACCTTGTCCCTAAAATCAATGATTTCTTTACAATAAATACAATAATGATAAGAAAATATAGTGACAATCTGAGTTATGTAATCTATCATGAGAACCTTAGGGATATAATTATTTCAATCCATATAAATTTCCTTCCTTGAAGAAATGGCAAGAACAATCCACATCACAGTCCTTAGGACATCTAAGTCGAGTCTTTCCAACCCATACAAAACATCCACCATGCCACCTCTACTATAATTAGAGTGAGTAATCATATAAATGAAAGAAAGTAATGGTCTGAAAGTTTGTCTCAAGAAATAATGTGTTAAAGGGTTCCTAGTATATTTTAATTCAAATTCCATTAATTTCACTCGATACTTTGTAGAGCCAAGTAGTAAACCAAGTTCGTAGCACCATTACCTTCCTTGAAGATATGGTGAATTTTAACCTAATGAAAGCAACCAAGGTCACTTCTGCAGTGTTCAATAATTCTTCATATCTTCCAAGGAGGGGTCCTTTCATTCTATATTAGATTCATAATGAGTTGGGAATAATCTTCAATCTCCACCTTAAGTAACCACAAGCATAAGATTCGTTTAATCCCCTACCAGGCTGCCATAGCCTCAAAAATATTTTTCTAGTTGAAACCAATAGCATGCTCATATTCTTCAATAAGATTCCCTTGATTTCTTCTTATAATTTTCCTATCATTTGCATCCCCATGGATTCCCTTGGAACAACCATTGAAATTGATCTTAGCCAACCCTTTGCAAGAAGGGATCCATTTTCTCAATTGTCTAGCTAATATATTAGTCCAATTTATATTGGTCAGACCAAGGGATATTCTCCTATTCTTTTTAACCCTTATCATAGATATAATTAGGAATTCTCTTAGGGTATTTGAAAGATAAATAAGATAATTTATTTTGAATACTAGTTTTGATAATCTAGAAGATGGTTTTGTTGTTTCTTTGTTGATCCTTGAAAGCCCTATTGTTCCTTTATTTCTATAGCTTGCAAGAGACAAAACAAGGAATTTGGTTCCATCTTTCACAAATAATAGGGTATTTGAAAGGAGAGACCAAACACCAAGAAGTAAGGAATTCATATAGATGAAGGGGAAAATTCCAAGGAATTAAAAGGAGGGTTAAAACCTCCTCCTAGACCTCTCTAGTGAACACACAATGCAGGAAGAGATGGTCAACTATTTCTTCCATGTTGTAAAAATGGATACAACTATTAACAAGATGGAAACCACATTGATTTAGGTTATTAATAGTAAGGATCTTGTTATGCATGGCTTCCTACCATAAACAACTAACTTTAGGTAAGACCTTATTATTCTAAACCATAATCAAATTGAGCCAATGGTCCTCTTTATCATAAAAAATGAGAGTCTAGGTAAATTTAGCAGAGAAGTAACTTGCATGGTTGTGGAGCCAAAACAAGCACCCATAAAACCAATCCTAATTAGGAAGAAAAAATCGTGATCATTTATAGGTGATCCAATGATCCTTTCCAATCTAGTTGATCCCAAGTATTAGAATTTCTTAGATTCCTAGCTAATATTCAAAAAAAATCCATGATATTTCAGGCCCATTCCAATTGATATAGTCATGTATTTTAGTACCAAATAGATGATAGAGGGATTCCCTAACCCTATCTAGCTTTTGTTTAGAATAAAGAGAAACCTCTCAACCCATTTTTTAAACTAAAAATCTATAGATTTTATATTTCCCACACCCCTAAAAATCCTCTGTTTTAGGACATCATGAGTTTTAAAATTTTAATTCCAAATAATAGAACCTGAGAGGAAAGATTCAAAAGAGAGGAAACAACAAGGATTACTATTGTCAAGGTATTTAGCATAGACAATGTGAGCTCACTCTTTGTTGCTAGCAATCAAATTCTAGCCACACATTGTCATAAGTGCTTTGTTGAATTTTTTTAGTCTTTAGATACCTAAACCATAAGGTTCTTTAGTTTATAGACATTTTCCCCTTTTACCAAAGAGATTCTATTTTTATCCTCCACGCCCATCAACATAAATTTCCTTTAGATAGTTTCAATTTTCTCAACCAAATTCATAGGGATTTTAAATAGAGATAAAAATAGATAGGGATGTTTTGGAGGAAGGATTTACGAAGAAAAAATTTACTATCTTGGATAAGAATGTTACATTTCCAACCAACAAGCATATGTTGCACTCTTTCAATAATATTGTTCCAATAGGAATTGAACAAGACTTTGGTAGTTAGTGGAAGACCAAGATAGGAAGCGTGAAGGTTTTCTTGTTTGTAGCCCAAGATGTGAATTTTTTTATCTATAATAATTTTCTCTGAGTTGAAGAAGTAAAGCTTAATTTTATTTTAATTGATATGCTTCCTAGTAGAATTGGTATAATCTTCCAAGTTAGCCATCTATATTTTGGATTCTATAATAGAGGCAACACAAAATAGAATGGTATCATCAAAAAATTGTTAATGAGAAGTAGGGAGAATTTTGGATGCAACTCTAACCCCAAAAAGTTTGTTAGAAACTACAAGTTGTTGAAAGCGATGCCCTAGAGCTTCCACTTGAACCATCAATTTTTGGGGCTATGTACTCTCTTGCTCTCTTAGGGTTTTTCACCTAAAAGGAGAGAGATAGGACAAAAACTGAGGTGGTTCACTCAAACTAATGTATGTATGATGAAATTATTCCTAAATGCAATGATCTAGATGTAGAAAATTGACAAAATTTATTGATTATTTATGCAAAACCTAATAAAAATGAAGTGTTTGAAAACACAGCGACGTTTGCAAAAGGCTTAAAAAGATGAACGAAAATGCAAATAGAATCAAACAGAAAGTTGTAACTCAGAATGTGTGCACCTGTACATTTTATGAAGACTGGAAACTAATCTGAAAAATCTAGAAATGTTGACTTTTTGACTGACTGGGACTCATTCATCACCTTGGGAAAATCAGTCACAGGTCAAAGATTTCTACCCAGAATTTGGTTTCTACCAAATGGGTATTGGAATCTGCATTGAGCTCTGATAGGAACCTCTAGTGGGACTCATTTTCCATCCATGGTGAATCAATCCTTTTTTATTTTCTACAAATTGAAGCTTCAAACCTATACTTTATCACCTGCATAACACTTTTTGACAGAAACCCAGATCTGAATATCAAAAAATACCTATAAAACAATTTAAAATTGGTTGTCTAATGGGAATTTTTCCTTTTTCAAACCCCTAATTAGGTAATTAAACCTTGAATGGATAAATTTTGCATAAAACCCTAGCCTTAAGTGTGTCTAATACTAGGAAAATCTAAAGTAAAGTAAAACCTTATTCTAATGTGCTAGAATAAGATGAGAAAATGTGATTTGAATGATTCAAGACTTCAATCCTAGAAACCCTACAACATCTCAAATTAATTTAAATGACATGAAAATGTTATGCAAACCTTAAACTTAAAGATAGAGAGAAAATGGAAGATGGAATCACTTTGAAAACAAGTCATTAGGTGTGATTTGATGGCTAGTTGCATCTCCTCAACCTTGATTTCTCCATGATTCTCTATAGGAATCCATGGTCAACTCTTTCCATGTTGGATCTTGAATGATAAGTGAGCTTGAACACTTACAAAAACCCAAATTTATTGTCCAAAAGCTTCAACTTTGATGTAGAAATTCTAATGAAACTTTTTTTTGGAAGACCCTTAACACCTGACTTTTGAATTTGCTTTGTAAAAATGACTAGGAGATGTAAAAAATGACCTAAAATGTGTATTTATAGGCACCAATACCTAATTTTCCCATTATTTGGACCTAAGAGGCTAACATCCACAAAAAAAATGAATTAAATTGGTGAAATTCCTCCTCAAAATTGAAATTTTCTCCAAAAGGGACTCATTTGCCACCCTTGGTGAATGGGTCCCACTAGAGGGGACTCATTTGCCCAAGGTGGCAAAAGGGTCCCACTAGTGGTTTTTGGAGGTTTGTTTTCAAGATATGAATGAATTGTTATTTTTTGGAATTTATATGATTTCTAAGTGAAATGAGCCTCTAGATAAAAAATAATGGCTCTTAGGGGCCTATAAATGTTATTTTGAAGAATGATTAATACAAGGGTACTCAACATTAGGTCTAAATTAAGTGTGAAATTGTCTCTTTTCTCAAGAGTGACTAATTTTTGATCCCACATTTATCCGCCACTTTAGTGCCCATATGACTCTATGTGCATATGTAAGCTAAAGGACTCTAAATAGTACATTTTATTGCACAAAAGGATATTCATTCAAAAGATGGGAGAATGAAGCCCCTAGTATAGTTATCTGCAAAACCACGATGTTAGGAACCGCATCCTGCAACACAAATTCGTCAATTGTCCAAAAATCATTTTATCTAACTTCTAGAAATCAAATTTGAGGGTAGATGTATGCCCCCCCTTGATTTTTCTTACTTTACAGAGGTGGAATCAAGGTAGCAATCTAGCCACATCAAATAAAGAACAATCATATCGTAGGCAATTTCCAATTACCATGCCACATAGTGATAGATGATTGATGATGTAGGGTGTAGAATCATGATTCCAATGCATCAAATGATGTTGAAAACATAGTTCCCTAGCTCTCATTATGTTGTTTTGAAGAAAAAGGTACCTTATTAACTCTTAAGAGAAAATAACCCTATTTATAAGAGTAAAAGGGATAAAAATAGATTAAAAGAGGTAAAGGAGAGTAATTTGTCACTTCCTATTGTAGTTTACCTTCTTGTAGCTTGAGAGTGACAAGTGAGATGAGAAGATACCAAGTAGATGGGGTTACACGCCTTCACAACTGGATGAACTTTGAGAGCAGGTGGCATGTGGTGAGCTGTATCATGAGGTGATTCAAATATGCAGCTTGTGCTTAGTAATTTTTTAATGATTTAATGATTTTTAATGCATGTATAGGTTAATTTAAGATCTTGGAAAAATGTTCGCAAAGTGTCCCCTTTTTTCACAAAGTGTCCCATTTGTTCGCAAAGTGTCCCTTTTGTTCACAAAGTGTCCCGTTTCTTTGCAAAGTGTCCCATTTCTTTGTGAAGTGTCCCGTTTCTTTGCAAAGTGTCCCAAAAGGCTTCTAAAGTGTCTAGGGCCTTTAGGAAAGCACACTAGATGGACTTTAGCACACATGCATTATTAATAATGTAAAAATTAAAGATATTAGATGAATTTTAGAGCATATTGTTGCGATTTTGATAGGTACCTACCCGGTCATGACAATGGCTAGGGGGAGATAGACAGGTTTTCTTAGAGACCTATCCCCAACACTGTCAATAGGGGAGATAAAGCATCTTCAAGCAGTGGGCATCTATTGGGCATACCTGATGCCACTAATGAGATACCATGATGCCATGATGATGGCCTAATGTGAGTATTAGAATGTTGGTACATGTACATTTCACCTTCTGACAGAGGAGATAACCATCACCTTAGAAGATGTACACCAAATTCTCTAAGTTCCTATTCGGGGAGAACATGTACATTTCCAAGGAGATCAGTCATTTCATGAGAAGAAGGTGGACATGCAGTAATGCCTTGATGGACTTGTTCATGATAAGCATGTGAGAGCATGAATTGTGCTACTGATGATGTTATATTCCTGAGCCCCCATAGTGAGATAGATTATGATGCACACAGTGGCATTGGTACCCAATCTAGATGGATGAGCAACACACCTTGATGGAGGGTTGGTTCACCTAATTCATGGGATGGTAGAGCACAAGACATGTACACTTGGGGATGTTGTATCTTGGGACATCTTTATTATGATCTAGGTCAAAAAATTTATCAGGAGATAGATAATATGGTTTACTGCATGCTTCTATGGGTGTGGTTCCTTAAGCATATTACATGCACCAGGCCTATCAATTTCCCATGTACTATAACCGCAGAATATCCATGAGCCTTCAGCTATCCTCTACGACACTTGTGGCACTATGGAGACCTACAGTTTTGGAGAGTGAGATTTGATCAGCTAGAGGAGGACAAGATCCTTTGGAGACCTTATCTA
Source organism: Sequoia sempervirens (assembly GCA_007258455.2). Classification (NCBI taxonomy): domain Eukaryota; kingdom Viridiplantae; phylum Streptophyta; class Pinopsida; order Cupressales; family Cupressaceae; genus Sequoia; species Sequoia sempervirens. Next base: position 1,509 of record VDFB02361445.1, on the reverse strand, counting down.
CTTACACTACAATGGCTAGATCCCATAAGGTAATTGAGGAGCATGCAAATGGATAGATTTTTGGCTAGTCTGCATGACTATGTAGTACATCCTTTCTATTATGGTCGAGTCATGTGACACTTTGGGAAGGTGTAGAAACCACTGAGGGTATGCCCCTTTATTAGGAGATTAGTGTGGAGTTCCTAGAGGCCAGATGATACCGTACGGCTCACTATAGAACATCATTTCTAGAGTGAATCTGATGATTCAAATCACGATCAACCGCAAGTCTCTAACACTGATGATGTTGGTAGCACAGATGAGCATGAGGAGTGGTGGTCAATGAGATGACCAACTCCTATATTTATGATGTATTTCCCTATAGGTGATGTAGGACCAACACCAGATGAGGGAGATGAGGCAAAGGATAGGGCCGACGATGTATGATATAGGATGACATATATATTTATTTATTTTATAGATGATGAGTATGATTTAGATGCCAATCCTTACTATGAGGACTAGGAGGGAGGAGAGGAGGAGGAGGAGGAGGAGGAGGATGAGGAGGGTGATGAGGAGGAGGTGTCACCCCTGAGCGAGGGTAACAAGTTAGAAGCTAAGGATCGACCTGAGTGGGGAGAGTCCTCGCACATTTGTGTGACCAGATCATGTGCAGTAGCTACAATAGAAATTGGTACCCATGGTCAAAGAGAGGCTAGGACATCTTCCATGCCCCCCAGAGAGGATGAGGTTGATATCCCTCAGTTTTCTAGAGATATAGGTGATGATATTTTCTTTTACGCATGTATTGTAGTGTTTATGCTTTATATATATATCATGATGATGTTTACTGATTTTGTATTGTTTCTACCTTGCAGGAGTGACGAGAGATTGGAGAGAGTTCTATCATTAGGATACTATAGAGATAGTACCTACATCCATTGATGATGAGGAGATGGACCCTAATTATGTGCCCCCACCAATTGTGGAGGAGCCAGAGTCACTCAGACCTTTCACGAGGCTATGGGCAGCTTATGAGAGTGTGAGGAGATGACTCTGTCAAGTCGAGACTATAGGATAGTCATCCCAGACTCTAGCAGAGGTGGAGAGATTGCATACAGAGATATCATGGCTATGGGCAGAGAGGGATCAAATAGTAGAAGAGTTTCATGTAGCTCTTGGGCTAATACAAGGTCTAGAGATTGCACTCAAGTTCACCAAAATGAACCATCAATTTTTTGATAAGGTAGGGTGTTATGGTTAAGGTGCCATAAAACTTGTAAGCATATGCCATATATCATGGTTCCAACATCCTTGGAAAGTGTCTCTAGGAACTTAAGTTGAATTGGAAAAATATTTTGTAATATTAATTCTCACCATTGTTTACAATATACTGATAAGGGGTGATGAATCCACTAGCAATGGCAAAGGTGGTTTGTGGGTCACATAAATATTTAATATTGTTTTCCCCACATGTGGACACCTATAATTGGATAATAAAAGATAGAGAAAATGATAAATAAGTGATTG
>VDFB02361442.1:0-30586 GCA_007258455.2 Sequoia sempervirens | reverse complement strand
CTTCTTTCTTTATAATCAGTGCTTCCAATTCTTCTACCTTTCTTTCTTTGTCTTCAAGTTGCTTCAGTTCTTCATCATACTTGGATATCTTTCTAAAACTCTCTCCCAGACTATATCTTTTCTTGTTACTTCTAGATACAATAGCCTTGAATGGACATTCAGTCTTCGGAACAGATTCACCAAATTCACTTAATTCAAAAGAAGCAAGATTACCAACCAGCGTGTCTCTTGATATCTTTGTTACTGATCTGAGCTCTTCAATAGCATGATCCTTCACTTTGTAGGAGGGAGGAAAGGATCTAAGTATTTTAGCAAAAATTTCATCCTCATCCAGAGAATCATCGACACATGTAATACCCATCACTATTTCATTTACTTTTTACATAAAAGAGATGATATTTTCATCTTCACCCATCTTCAAGTTTTCATACTTTCCTTTTAGACTCTGTAGCTTAGCCATCCTCACCTATGCATCTCCTTCATACAAAGTTTCTAGCTTCATCCAAATCTCATGAGCTATCTGTAGTCCTACCACATTATCCATCTTTGAATCTATCAGAGCACTCACCAAAGCTTCTATAGCCTTGATATTATTTTTAGCATCTTTGATCTCATCAACAGTGGAGGGACCATTCTGAGGAATAACATATGGATCTTTTGTAATCTTCCAGTAGGCTTCACCAATACACCTTAGGTGACATTACATCCTAAATTTCCACAGTAAGTAGTTAGTTCCATCAAATCTTGGACTGTCCTTCTTAAATGTTGCCATCTCGGATCATCTCAAGATTTTAGACTTCTTCAGAGGAACCTGCTCTGATACCAATTGTTGGAAAAATAAGGATAGACAACTAAGAGGGGGGTGAATAATTTTTCACAAAATAATACACTTTTCAAACTTAACTTAATCTCAAATCTGATGAATAAGAAATTAGCACATCAGAGAGACAGAGAACACCAATATTTTTTTACATGGAAACCTTGTTAGGGGAAAAACCACGGTGAATGTTAGTCCACAAGATTATACCCTATTAAAAGTATAATGAGAAATAATAAGTGGAATGCAAATGCATTCAGGGACACTGCCTCAAGCTCATTGCTCAAACAAAAAATGGGCTCACTTCCCAACAATACATAATAGGATTAAAATCCGAAGAGTATGAACTAAAAGAATAGCTTCTCCACAAGCCTAATTACAGTTCCAATTAAGCACAGAAAACTCCTTCACAAACTACTTCACACTTCGCTCGACCTTCTTCACACTCTACTCTATAATTGAATGATATTCGCACATACACACATAAGAGCACACTCAGCACTTTTCCAACGCACAACACCAATGAAAAAATTGCTCTTATATATCCACTACATGAGATTTCATCAATAACTTAGTCGGCCAGGAAAATAAAACATATTTGCAATGTCGGCCCAAATTTACAAATAAAATTTGAATGAAAATCCACCAAGGTCAGCCACAGCATAGTGGAGACCCAAATTTAAAACTCCAACATAGAAAGACTTCAATTAATTTCACCTTGATGATCCACAACACTCTTCCACCAACATATTGGCCAACAACAAGAAAAACAAACAAAGGCAAGAAAAATTTCTGACCACGAGCACACTAATCAATGTGGGTGTACCACAAAGATAGAGCATGATCTAGAAACATCCAAGAACCCCAAGAAACAATAGAGACACATCTGCAACAAATGAGATTTCCAAAAAAAAAAAACTTCATTCAAGAACACTGACAAAGACCACAGAAACATTGTCAGACCACAACATGATCAAATCTATACACGGACCTCTGAAACTTTTGGTAAATGATCTAGATACACTCATCAAAAAACCACTTAGTCCACGGTAGCTAAAATTCAACGTAAATAACAAGACACCTTCATGACCTACACAGTTCCACAAGGAACCTGGAGCACTTTCTTTTACTATTTTCTCAATATCCTCAACATATACAGCCTCGAGTACACCAAATGCTAATAGTGTTGACATCAATGACAACCACATATCAGAAACATATCCACAGCATCCAACAATCTCCCCCTTTGGCAATGATGGCAACACACGATGTGAAAAATACCATCAACCCAACACACTTGCTTTCCCTTTGGTTCTGACTCTTCTCCTCAACTTCTCTTTGATTCTTAAAGGGATTTTTTACATTTCACTTCTCCCCCTTTGACATCAATGGCAAAGGTAACCATGACCTTTCCATAGACATGCTTTGAACCACATATTTGCACATCTGACTACTCCCCCTAAGTAGCAGCCACAAAAACATCAATCCAAATCAGAATATAGCAATGTAGCTCACGAATTGATGTGAGTAAATGCATCTTCTTAGTTCTCATCAGGAGGGGTAACTACCCCTAGCATTCCTCTAAGATACCTAAAAGTATCCTTTGGCAACGGTTTAGTAAAGATGTCTACAATCTATTCTTTTCTAGGCACATACTCCAATCTAACTTCTTTCTCATTCACTTTCTCTCTCAAGAAATGAAACTTGATTGATATATGCTTAGTCTTAGAGTGTAGTACCAGATTCTTTGAAATATTTATTGCACTTGAATTGTCATAGTATATGGCAATAGGCTCTTCATATATCACCCTGATATCTTTGAACATTTGTTTCATCCATATTACTTGAGTACAATTGCTTGTACCAACAATATATTATGCTTCAGTAGTAGATAGAGAAATGGAATTCTGCATTTTTCTCAACCAAGACACCTACTTCTTCCCTAGGAAGAAATCACCACCACTAGTACTTTTTTTGTCATCTGCATCACCATCCCAATCTACATCAGTATAAGCACTTAGAGTGAGATCATCATCCTTTGGATACCAAAGTCCAAACTCAACTATTCCTTTCAGATATCTGAAGATCCTTTTAACAACAGCTACATTAGATTCTCTTGGATAAACCTGAAATATGAAAACCATACATACATCATTCATAATAGTTGGTCTAGTCTAAGTTAAATAAAGTAATAAACCAATCATTCACCTATATCTAGTTTTATTTTCTTTATGAGAATCATCATTCTATGTTAGCTTGCATCTGGTCACCATTGGAGTACCTACAGGCTTTGAATCTTCCATCCCAAATTTCTTCAATAGCTCTCTCACATATTTGGACTGAGATATGAATATCCCCTTGTCTAAATGGGTCACTTGTAATCCTAGAAATAATTACATATCTCCAATCATACTCATCTAAAATTCATCCTTCATCTCATTAGCAAACTTCATGCACAAACCATCATCTCCTCCAAAAATGATGTCATCAACAAAGACTTCTATAATCAATTATTTATCACGATCCAATTTGAAATATATGTTGCTATCAGCAGTACCTTTAGTGAATCCAAGCTTCAGTAAGTATTTGTCCAATCTAGAATACCAGGCTCTGGGGGCTTGCTTGAGTCCATATAGAGCTTTCTTGGAGTGGCAGACCATATCTTCTTTGTCAGTTAGTTGAAATCCATCTGGTTGTTCAATATGTACTTCTAGTTCTCCATTCAAAAATATTGACTTCACATCCATCTGATAGAATTTGTAGTCCTTGTATGTGGCATAAGAAAGAAAAAATCTAAGAGCTTCAATTCTAACAACAGGGGAAAAAATTTCTTCAAAATAAATACCTTCCATCTAAGAATACCCTTTACATACTAGTCTTTCTTTTTTTCTGGGCCACTTTACCTTGTTCATTTAGCTTGTTCCAAAACACTCATTTAGTACCAATCACTTTTTTGTCTTTAGGTCTGGGAACCTGTATCCATGTGTCATTCTTTTGAATTTGTGTTAGCTCTTCCTTCATACCTTCCATACAATGTTCATCTTGACATGCTTCAGTGACATTTTTAGATTCAATCTTTGAAATCAAGCATTATTCTTTTGCAATCTTCCTTCTAGTTTTCCTCCTTTATTCTTATCTCCTATAATTTTTCTTTCAGAATGGTTTAGCTTTACATACCTTGGAGTTTTGGAATTTTCATAAACTTTTGATTCTTCTGGTCTTCCTTTAGTACTTGTACTTGTCTCTCCTTCCTAACTACCTTGACTTACTGGAAAGAATTCAAGTTGCTTTACCAGAATAATTGGAACATATGGAACATATGGTACAATTTGAAGTTGATTCTATGTTTAAACATTCTTCCCTTTGTATTGTCTTCATCAAAATCAAATCCACAATATCTTGATGATTTGACAGAATCCTCATCAACTTTGACATTTGCACTCTCAACCATCTTTCTCAATCTTCTGTTATAGCATTGGTAGGCCTTGCTCTTAGTAGAATAATCTAAAAATATTCCTTCATCACCTCGTGCATCAAACTTTCCTATATCATCATCTCTCTTGATATAACACTTGCTTCCAAAGATTTTGAAATACTTAATAGTAGGATTGTAACCAAACCATAGCTCAAAAGGGGTCTTACCATAATTTCCATTAACATTTACCCAGTTTAAAGTATACATAGCAGTGCTTACAACTTCACTCCAATAGCTTTGGGGCACATTTCTTTCTTACATCATTTTTCTAGCAGCATCCAAAATTGTTCTATTCTTTCTTTCTACAAATCCATTATGTTGAGGAGTTCATGGAGCAGATAACTGTCTTCTAATTCCATGTTCTTCACAAGAAGAGTTGAACTCCCTGGAATCCTGTCAAAACTTAATTGACTTAGTCTTCATTTTTTCCTGCCTGAACCTTTGAACTTTCCAATGCTTTTTCCATTTTTGAACTGTCTGAATACTTGAAAGATTATTCCATTCATCCAATCAATTAAATCATCGGAATAATTAAACAACTCCCACTAGCAGTATTCAGGTGAAAGATATTACCTTTTGTATGTTTACCAATAGAAATCATATTGCCAGAACTTCCACGTATCTTGCATCTTCCATTTTTGAATTGTAGATCATAGCCTTTTCCCACCATTTTTCCAACACTCAAAATATTGTGCTTCAAGCCTTCAACATAAAGAACATCATCAATGTTATCCTTACCACCAAGACAAATAGAACCTCTACCATGAATCACACCAGCATTGTTGTCTCCAAATCTTACAACACCACCATCATATTTCTCTAGACTTACAAAAAAAATTTGATCACCAATCATATGATGAGAGCATCCAATTTCAAAAACCCACTCTATTAGATTTGAGAAATACAAATCCACATAACCCAATGAACACCTGCATGCAAGAAACTTGTCACAGAGAAAGAGAGAACAAAACAAGGGTTTTGGCTCTGACAATGTGCAAAATGTATTATCAAAAAAATGAATGAATCAAGAAGTGAATACAAGAGATCAATCCTTATAAAAGGATATCTAAACCTAAAGGAAACCCTAACCCTAAAGGTGAGTGCATTTAATAATTAATATTAATTATTAAATGACTAATATATGTGCATAAAGTGAAGTCTTAAGAGGAGAGTAAAGTTAATTAATTACTTTACTCTAACACCCCCCCTTAAGATGAGATACAATGTAGCTACAAACAATGCAGAAGAAATCAAAGGAACTACAATGCATGAAAGTAAACTTGGGTCCCGGAAACTAGGCCTGATTAGGTACCCAAATACAACCAAATCTCTGTAAAGCAGAGAAAAGGAGAAAACCCAGTGGGAAAAAACTCCTCTCCAAAAAGAGATGAACAAGAGTGAAAGAAGAAGAGAGATAGAAGGAGGACTCAACATGACCCCCCAAGAACTACTTTTATCACACAAGTACAAAATATGGTCCCCCCATAGGAGAGAGAAGAGACTCCAAAGCCCGCCCAGAATGAGAGAACACATGTGCCAATGATCAAAACAATGTGCCTCCTCAAAGGAAGAAATAGATCCAATGGTCGAGGAAGAGGAAATCCCTAGATGTGAGGTTAAAATAGAAGTCCTGGATGATGCTCACTGAAGAATGGAACTATAGTAGGAGTGTTTGAATAACAATATGGTGAATCAAACAACTCAAGATGATCCTGAAATGGAATATCCAATGAAGATGGGATAATAGGTGTGCTAAAACTGCCATCTGTGAGGAAAGGAATATCCTCTGATATGGCCTCAACAACTACACGTGATGGATCGATGAGTGGAGCAACAATGTCAGTCATAGCTGAAGAGGAATCCTGCTGAACAAATGTGATCTCAACAGGAGGTAGAGGTGTAGAAGTCTCAACACTAGTCTCATGAACAGATGGAAGAACACATAAGTTCAAGTGACCAAACTTCACCTCAGATACTACATGCTCTCTTGTAGAAAGAGAGGAAAACTCAGACAGTGGAGATGGTGGACCAAAGTGTGTGAATGCATACAAACGGGAAGAATGATCAACTATCCCTGTTGCAACAATGTTTCCAGTCTGAATGTCTCTGATGTGCACTGAATCAGGTGTGAACTCAACTGTTTTCCCTGTCCCACTATGAGCAATCTGATAGATGGAGAGAAGTTTAGTGGACAAAGATGGAACACATAGTACATCATTGAATGTACCATCATCAATGTCAATAGAACCTTTCACACATACACTCATATAAATGTTATTACCCATCAATATGTGTGGTGAGGATGTAGCCTCGAAAGATGAGAACATGTTCTGAGAAGATGTGATATGGTGTGAAGTACCTAAATCCAGTAGCCATCTAGATGAATGTGAACTGGTGGTTGCACATAATGCATGACCCTTATGTGGGGCATGTTCATATGTTTGGAATGAAGATGAAGAAGAAGAAGACCTACCTGATGTAGATGAAGAAGAGTGATGAATATTGTTCCTCTCAAGAAGAGCTGTCAAATCTAAAATGTATTTTGCATATGCATCTATCTTCTTCTCATAACACTTAAACTCATCATGTCCTGGCTTAGTACAATAAGCACACTTAGGTCTATCTTTCTTTGATGATTCTCCCTTAGGAGAAGGTGAATCAAAGCTGTGTTGTGAACTGGAATCTGTCTAATGCTCTGTGGTCTTTGGTTTTTGTTTCTACTTTTGCTTCCCCTGAGATGAATGTGCTACCAATGCTTGGTGTTGTGATCCTGTCAGAGCATCCAACTATGATATCTTGGCTTGCTCTCGTGTCAACCGATCACAAAACACCTCAAATGTAGGCATGGTAAAGCGGTTTCCCAATGCATCCATGGTGGAATAGAATGTTGAAGAGAAGATCTGAAATGGGCCCCAAAGCTTGGAGAGGATCAGGAAGATGCACTATGTATCAGTCTTAATCTTGCCACAACCCTGCAAGATAGATCTCTATTGTTTGAACTTCATCAGAAAGTCCTCAATGAAAGGAAACAAATTAGGTTCCAAGGAAGTCAACTCGGCCTCAAGCTGCAATGCTCTGAACTCGTTGACAGTACCAAAAATTCCATCAAACTTGGTCCAAATGGCTCGAGGAGTGAGGCACCCATCAAGATGAAATAGGAGACTGTTTGAAATGTGCAAAGCCATCAATCCCATAGCCTGATCCATATTGTTCATGTGCTGCATAACCTCAAAGGGGCGAGTCAACTGAGGCTAAACCTCATCCAAAAGAGACCATAACCCTTGAGACTGGAGAAGATTCATCATGCAACCCTTCCAAGTGTGATAATTATGTGGTGTGAGAGATTCAATAGATCTATCTACCATTCTGTGAACTGTGCCTCAACTGCTCTAAATTTTTTTATTATTATTTAGTGGTCTTTCAGAACTAGACAGAAGATGCAGAAGGGGTTGGTGTTTATAGATTCTGGCTTTCTGATTTAAATGATAGAAGCAAAAAAATACCCCCCCACAATGCAAAAAATCCAATCCCAAAGATAAATTGAAAGTCGTAAAATAATAGAAAGTAGTACATAGAGACAACTTATGTACCTGAATACTTTCTGATGAAATAGACTACAAATCTGAAAATATATAGGAACCACTCTTCCGATAACTGTTTTCTTTCAAAACGGAGCAAAATTGGAGTGTTATATACCCCTCGGAGTGCAAAATATCATCTGACTTTGACTACGAAAAAATGTCCAAACTGGAAAAATTTTGAAAAAATTTCTACATCATTAGATGGGCCTGAGCCATCTTTCCAACGCCTATTTTTGTTCAAATCTGAGAAATATTGAGCATTTTATACCCGATTGAGTGAAACAGCTCCGAAAAACACAATAATGGCCTCCAAAGCCCTCAGGGGCTAAAAAAATAGACCAATGGTCCGCTGGGCGACCAAGGGTTGGGTGTAGGTGGCACAGCGGTGGAGCATGGGTGGTGGGCGGAGCTCTAGCGGGGAGTGGGTGGCGCGGTGGTGGCCCATCGGCGGAGCTTGGCGAGCGGTCGCTGGGCGGAGTGTCGCTGGCTAAGAGGTGGTTCCGCTGGCCTAAGCGGCTAGCTGGCAGCCGCCTAGTGGCTACTTGGTGGCCGATGGGTGGCAGCCCAAAATAACACTGGCTACACAAAAATTAAATCAAAAAACTTTATTTTTTTTATTTTTATTTTATTTTTTTGAAATTTTTGACCTCATAGATCGTGCCCTGAGGCCGTACAGCCTTGGGGCCAAAAAAATTTTGCTTCCCTCGACCAATCGTGGGTCAATCTATGCAGAGTCTGGAGGCTCAACTCTAATCAATTTGGAACCCACCTTCAAGAAGTATCCAGAAAGATTAAATGACCATATTAAAGTAATTCAATCACCCTCCAAGTTCTACAAATCAATGTACACACCTCCCACCTACCCTAAACCCCAAATGAAAAAACTGGCTTAGGCATTTTCTCACCAAATACTTTCCAAAACACTTAACAAACCTGGTGATGATTAAGTACCCTTTTCAAGTTATAAACATAGAAAACCAATATCAACTCGTTGGAAAAACTCAAAGATCCAATACCTCATATGAAACCATTAGGATTAGCCCACTTTTACAAAGAGTACCTTTAAACTCCACAAAACCTTATAAAACCTTTGGGAAGCAATTAAAATTCCCAAAAACTATTAAATCCACCACTAGTTTCTAGAAATCACTCTTCCAACATAGCAAAACCAAAAACCCTTGATTCTAGGCCTTCAAAAGGAGGGTTTATTGTAAATCATACCTCCTGACCTTTCCAAACCCTCCCACCTATTCAAAAACTCATAATTATTCCTGCACAAGCTTTAAAATTCATCACATAGGTTATTTCTTCCAGAAAACTCATAAACCATCATTTAGTTCCTCACTTTCACAAGGAAAATCACCCAAATTCAACCTAGGGCAACACCCAAAACCCACAAACACACTTCCTCCGACCTCCACAGCATTTGGAAACCTATGTTACAACAAATGGGGTCATTCCACTGAGTTACAATCGCTACAGTAGGTGGAATGCCCTAAAACCTCATTTTATTACTTCTCAAATCACCAATTTACGCCAAAACAAAGCAGTTTCAGTAAAACGTCAATAAAACCCTCTAAACTTAATGAAAATTCACCAAACCACTTTCAAATGAAAGCTAACTCTCTCCTATTTCCAACCATACCAGGGTTGATCCCGTACAGGTCGTACAAACCATACCACATCAGTTTTAGCAGCAAATTTACACATAGAAATTTCCAGAAAGTAGCCTTTTTGTCATTATAACTTAAAAAAAAATGATTCAACAACCATACCTCAACCATGAGAGGCTTATTTAACATATAACCACCCTTACAAACATCCTCCAACTAGAATTTTAATTAGTTGGACATTGGAAACCAACTTTTTACCAATTAGACCCCCAATTGCCTAGTTTTGCACTTTTAACAATTTGTTGACAATTAGTACATTTTATGTAACCTTTTGCATTTTTTAAAACTAAATAAACATCAAAGCCCTAATTACATCAGTAGTCTCAAAGACCTTATCAATGGCAAAATTACTCATACTATCACTTAACTCCCTAGATGAACTTAATGACTTTGCAATTATGTTTTAGGTGCCCCACCATACCTCCCTCGGTAGAAAATTTTATGCCCATAACCATTCCAAAGGTTTTCTCCAACCTCTGCACAATCCCTTCAAACCTGCTCCAAGTCACTTGCATGGAAATCTTCCTCCAAGGGACTTTATACCCTTCATACTTTGCTTTGACTGCACCTTGCCATGCTTGATCCTACTCAAATAAATCTGCTCGCTGCCTTTTGTCTTCATTAACACCTGCAAACAAAAATTCAATACACAAACTGAAACAACCATGCATTAGTGTCTCTTTTTCATGCTCTTCCATGAGCCTTGGCCAATTATACATGTAGTTCTTCCCTTCAATTCTATTATTTGCAACATAATCTGCATTTTTCCCTTCCACTTTCATTTTAACCCTTGGTCTGACCACTGTCAGAAGGATGAACAAATCAGTGATTCCCTTCACTCTCAGCCCCTTATCCTTCCACTTCACACCTGCACTCAAATGAATTACACTTGGATCCCTTGTCTCAATAGCATACAATAGCCTAATTGCTAAACTCGGCAACCAAGGACAACTCACTGTCCCAAACTCAGATTTTCCTCTCTTCTCCAACTCAATTGGAGACCACACACACTATCTTCTCTTAGCCATTCCCTGGCCTAGCATCTTCAACCTCTCAATTCTAACCTCTATCCTTATTGCAACTCTTTGCAAAACCTTTACAATATGTCCTTCACCTCTCATGGTGACCAACCTTTGCTCAACTCCTATAGACTCTCCAAACTCTTCCATAGTCTCCTTCACTGTTTTCTGCCAATCTTCATAGCTTACTGTCTTTTTCCTAACTTCTACAACCTGCTCATCATCTTCAAGCCTTTCAAGACTTCTTTCATCCCTCTCATCATTTTTCTTTTTAGTCACTTCCTCATTCTTCATTTTCTCAGTTTAAACTCCGGGCTGTTAGCACCCCACCGGTTTACAGCAATCCATGTCTTTTCATCATTTACTCTTACTGTCAAGGGACACTCCACTGCCCCAATCATGATCTTGACATAATTTTCAAGCCTTTCATGGCTTTCTCCAACCACCTCACCTGTATTTTCTATATCTCCTCTTTTCCTCTTAACATTCCCAATCTTCAAGTCTTCATCATTAGCATTTCACCTTTTCCCCACTTCATATCCTCACGTAAGACCAGGTTTTGTCCACTCAATGGATAGCATATACTGTCCTCAATGCCTTTGCTTTGCCATCCCTGCAAATCACTTGCACTCACATCTCTTTCCCTCTCTAAGCTCTCTATCCCAATAACTTTATTATCACAAAACTCAGCCTCAATCTCACCTATCCCTGTATCTTTCATGGATGTCTGCCCTACATCATTTTCAAACTTTAATGAACAAAATTTTACCTGCTCTTTTCCTTCCACACAACTCTCAAGCCTACCTTTCATCCTCAATGCCTCTTCACTCTTGAATCTTTCAATACCTTCATTCTTATTCTCTTCTCTTTGAGAGATCTCTGCCCCAAGTGCTTCCTACTCACAATACTCTGTCTCAGCTTCTTGCACCACTGTGTTTTTCATAGGTGTCTGCCCTAGAACACCATTAACTTGCAATGAACAAACTTCTTGCTCTCTTTTATCTTCAACATAACCTTCAAGCTTACCTTGCTCTTTTAAGGTCATTTCATGTTTGACCTTCACTGCCCTTGTCTCTCTTAGGTCTTCATTTTGCACTGTCCTTCCCAATGCTGCTTCATGGTGTTTTTCCTTCTCCATTGCAACTATGTTATGCCCTATTTCCTCATCCTTGTCTTTGTCTATTTTATATCCTAAGAACTTGTGTCTTTCCTGCAATATCACCTTTGTTCTCTTGTCTTGGCCATCTTCCACCAATGAAGTTAAAACATAAATCCTCCCATCCTTTTTAATCTGGTAATTATTTTCCCTACCATAGTACATAGCAAATCTTTCCCAACACCATGGTTTTCCAAACATTAGATGAAAAGAGTGCAATGGTACAATATCACATAATATTTTGTCTTTATATCCACCTATTTCAAATTCAACCCATGATTGCTCTTTAACCAAAAATGTATTCTCATCATTCATCAATGAAACATAATAAGGTGAATCATGTGGGAACCTTTCTAAGTTCAATTTTTCAACCATTTCAAGGGCTACCAAATTATCCAAACTACTTGAATCAACCATAACCTTGCATATCTTACCTTTGCACTTGCACTTGTGTCTGAAAAATAGTACGCCCTATTGTCCTCTTTCATCCAACCTCTGTCCCGATAGCCTTGTATCTTCCACTGCTTCTCCTGCAACCAAGTGATCTACCACTCCTGACAATTAATTTACGCAGAGTCCGAAGGCTCAACCTTAATCAACTTGGAAACCTGCCTTCAAGAAGTATCCAGAAAGATTAAAATGACCACATAAAGTAATTCAACTAGCCTTCCAAGTTCTACAATCATCAGAAGCACAATTTTCCAATTTCACTCCTAAACCCCAGTTTTAGTGCAAACCAAGTTTAGGCATTTTCACCAACATTTTCCAAAACACCTAACAAAATCAAGGATGATTAAGATACCCTTTTTCAAGTTATAAAACATACAGGAAAACCAATATCAACTCTTTTGGAAAAACTCAAAGATCTAATACTCCTGCCATGGAAAAGGCTAGTGGATTAGCCCACTTTTACAAAGAAAGTACCCTTTAAACTCCACCAAACTTTATGGAAACCTTGGGGCAGAAATTAAAATGACCAAAAACTACTAAATCCACAAATAGTTTCCAGAAATCACTCTTCCAACATAGCACAACCTAAAACCCTTGATTCTAGGCCTTCAAAAGGAGGGTTTATTGTAAATCATATCTCTAGACCTTTCCAGACTCTGCCACCTATTCAAACACGCATAATTATGCCTGAAAAAGCTTTAAACTTCATCACATAGGTTATTTCTTCCAGAAAACTCATAAACCATCATTTAGTTCCTCACTTTCACAAGGAAAATCACCCAAATTCAACCTAGGGCAACACCCAAAACCCACAAACACACTTCCTCTGACTTGCAAATAATTTAGAAACCTATTTTACAACAAATGGGGCCATTCCACTGAGTTACAATTGCTACAGTAGGTGGAATGCCCTAAAAACTCATTTTAATACTCTCAAATCACTAATTTACACCAAAACAGGGTAGTTTTAGTAAAACGTCAATAAAACCCTCTAAACTTAATGAAAATTCACCAAACCACTTTCAAATGAAATTTGACACTCTCCTCTTTCCAACCATAATAGGGTTGAGCCCTTACATGTCGTACAAAGGTCGTACCACACGTTTTAGCAGCAAATTTACACAGAAATTTCTAGAAAGCATCCTTTTTTTCATTATAACTTCAAAAAAAATGATTCAACAACCATACCTCGACCATGAGAGGCTTATTTAACATCTAACCACCCTTACAAACATCCTCCAACTGGAATTTTAATTAGTTGGACATTGGAAACCAACTTTTTACCAATTAGACCCCTAATTGCCTAGTTTTGCACTTTTAGCAATTTGTTGACAATTAGTACATTTTTATGCAACCTTTTCCTCGCCAATTGCTCAAACATGCATACTATGTTTGTACGTTTAAAATTCATCACATAGGTTATTTCTTCCAGAAAACTCATAAACCATCATTTAGTTCCTTACTTTCACAAGGAAAATCACCCAAATTCAATCTAGGGCAACACCTAAAACCCACAAACACACTTCCTATGACTTGAAAATAATTTGGAAACCTATTTTACAACAAATGGGGCCATTCCACTGAGTTACAATTGCTACAGTAGGTGGAATGCCCTAAAAACTCATTTTAATACTCTCAAATCACCAATTTACACCAAAACAAGGCAGTTTCAGTAAAACGTCAATAAAACCCTCTAAACTTAATGAAAATTCACCAAACCACTTTCAAATGAAAGCTGACTCTCTCCTCTTTCCAACCATACCAGGGTTGAGCCCGTACAGGTGTAAAAATGTCATACCACACGTTTTAGCAGCAAATTTACACACAAAAATTTCCAAAAAGCAGCCTTTTTTTCATTATAACTTCAAAAAAAATGATTCAACAACCATACCTCGACCATGAGAGGCTTATTTAACATCTAACCACCATTACAAACATCCTCCAACTTGAATTTTAATTAGTTGGACATTGGAAACCAACTTTTTACCAATTAGACCCCTAATTGCCTAGTTTTGCACTTTTATCAATTTGTTGACAATTAGTACATTTTTATGCAATATTTTGCATTTTTTGAACTAAATAACATCAAATCCCCTAATTACATCAGTAATAGTCTCAAAGACCTTATTTAACATAAAAATTACTCATACTATCACTAACTCCTAGACTAACCCTCATAGAATGCACTTTGCAATTACATGTTTTGTAAGTTCTCGCACTGCAATCGATGTATTTTATATGAAAATAGGGGTTTATGGATGCTGTGAGCTCAACGGTGAGGTCCATTTGAGCTCAAAGTACACCAAAAAAAAGAACCCCCTATTCCAAATAAAAACTAGAAAACAAACACAGATCTAATGCAACCAAAACCTAGATCTCTAATTCTTTCAAAAAACTAAACAAGCTGCAACAGATCTGCTCTGATACCATGTAGGATTTGAGAAAGACAAATCCACAAAACCCAATGAACACCTGCATGCAAGAAACTTGTCACAGAGAAAGAGAGAGAACAAAACAAGGGTTTGGCTCTAACAATGTGCAAAATGTATTATCAAAAAAATGAATGAATCAAGAAGTGAATACAAGAGATCAATCCTTATAAAAGGAGATCTAAACCTAAAGGAAACCGTAGAACCCTAGTAGAGTGCATTTAATAATTAATATTAATTATTAATGACTAATATATAAGTGCATAAAGTGAATTCTTAAGAGGAGAGTAAAGTTAATTAATTACTTTACTCTAACAAGATTTGGATGTTCTATCCAGAAGAATATTTTGAGTATGAATAAATTATAGATCTTAAAAGGGTTAGGTTCGAAAAATCTAAGTTGAAAAGACATACATTTCTATTTGGTGGAGGGAAGTACAATTGGAAATAAATAGAAGAGGAAAATAAAAGATAGAAATAAGGGATAAGATGGTTTTAAAATTGAAAGGAAAATTTATACACATTAATTATCAGTTGGAATTGTTAACAAAATTGTAAAATTTGAGATAGCAGTAATACTGTGAAAGAATACACTAAAGAATTTTACAAAATATTTAGGGCTAGACATAGTGAAGCAAATTAGGAAAAAACAAGGAGATATATATGAAGGACTATTCAAGAATAATTCAACATAGTAAGGTTGCAAACAATTGAAGAATCCTATCAATTTTAATTGAAAAAGAAAAGAAAAGTTGAACAAAAAAATTAAAATGAAGAAAATATACAAAGAGGAAGAGAAGGAAGATTCTAAAGAGGAATACATCAAGCCAACAATAGAAAACAAATAAAATAATAGATGGATGTTAGAGAGGTAAGGGAATGTATGGAAAATCTAGTGAAATATCATTGAAAGAAACTTGTTTTGATGTGGATAAAAAGGACAAAACATTTGAATATTCCCAAATCTAAGGAATTACTAATAGAAGAAAAAAGTAGCACATGAGTTCCATATATTGATGAAGATTCAAAAGGATAAAAAAGCATAGTGAATAAATTTGAAAGAGGTAACACTTTGATTATGAAACTATTTATTTTGAAACCTAATGGTATAAGAAAGGATGAACCAATATGGAGAAGAAATTTATTTAGAACAATATGAAATACTAAAGAAAAATGTTGTAAAATCATCATAGATATAGGCAGTACTAATAACCTAGTTTTTTTATTAAATGAGAAAAGCAGGTTTTGAAGGGACCTGAAACCCTTTACAACTGAACATACAAAACGTTGCTCAAAGAAAAAAACAATACGCCATCAACAACAACCATCAGCCAAAACAAACAAAATGTTGCTCAAAGATAAAACACTACACCATCAGCAACAACCAACAACAAAAAAGCAGCAAAACAACAGTAAACAAACAAAGACCCAACAACAAGGAGACAAACACAACAAAACATAGAACTGGACACTATTTCATGCTCCTTAAGGTGTTAGCCACCTCAAGCTCTTGGTTCCTGTGGAGACCAATCATGTCCAACAATTCTTTTTTCTCTTCCTCAAAGGATTTCCTCAAATTTCCCTTCCCTCTAGTAGCAGGGCCTTTAGCTTCATCCTTCCCAACCTTCTTTTGTTTTCCTTTAGTAGCCTAGTCCTCCATTAGCTCAATAAAGTAGAGTTGGTCTTCTCTTAGCTCACTAATCTTGCGGAGCAGGACCTCCAAGAAATCAACACTATTCTTAACATAAATGTGGCACGCTTGCAACAGTTTCTTAATGTTCACGTTGGTGTCCAAAACCTTAGCCTCCAATTTGGAGAGATGTTGCTCGCATAAAGACTTGAAGTATGAAAAATAACATTCTAAATCCATAATTCTATCAATCAAAATATTCGAGGTAGAGCCCTTTGGAAGGTTTTGCACATTTTCTTTCAATCCCCTAATCTTAATGTTCACCCTATTGAATTCTTGTAGAGTCTGCTTCTCCAACTTGAAAGTCTCAGTGGACCCCACATGCGCCATGTCAAGGAGTTCGAACATTGATGTGGAATCATCATTAAGATACAAAAATTCCTCCGACAATGGATTAACTTTGAGAGGTTCTACTTTACCAGACTTTTGATTAACACCCTCCTCCTCCTGCATAGTTTTCTCACCAGAGGGTTCCACACTAGGTGAGTTTCGAACTGGGGAATCATCAATTTCAACTATCTTCTCCTCTAAGCCCTTCTCTTTGTGATGCTCAATTGTTTCCTAACCACCACCTTTCAACACCTAATTTTCTAGCTTTGCAAGACGCTTTGAAGCCCTTCTCAACCTTTTCCTGGCCTCCATAACCACAACATTCTCCTACAAACCCTCCTCCTTACCTCCCACCACAACATCATCCTAGCAATTAAAAAACTACATTGTCCTTAGACCTGGAGTCCCCAAAACCAACCTTTTTATCATTGTCATTCATTTGGGACTGATTCTTGAATAATAACCCTCTTGGCAGCTCATTTTCCTTTAGGGTTTCCCTTCTTCCTCTTCTAGGAAGGGGTGACAATAGGGGAAGAAGACCTATCCTCATCTTCCTTAATCCACTCCTCCTCCCCACCAGCGCTAGTGTCCGAGCCAGAAGAACGAAACCCATCACTCAAAGCCTTTTCCTTACCCTTTAAAGATTTGGCAGGAATGTGGGCCCTTACATGCTCCATAATAAGCAAGATGAGACCCTCGTGCAGAACTGATGCCTTCCCATTTTTCAAATGCGCATACACATACACCTCCAATGAGGACAACAAAAAGAAAGGAAACAAAATAAAAATTCCATGCCTAAAATGATTTAACAGTGTAAATTGATGGCCTAATATTGCACTAATAACCTAGTGTTATAATAGATAGTTGATAAGTATAAATTGAAGAGGTTGGAACACCCGTATCCATATTGAATATATTGATTGTAGAAATGACAAAGTGTGTTGGGCACCAAACCACTGCTCAAAAATCCTAGAACATACTCATAACTTTAAGGCCAAGGGTTGTCATTCATGAAGGAAAAATAAAGGTTCATCTATAAATTATGGAGAGTTAAAGTCCAATGAACAAGAGTGGATAAACTCTCCTAAATTTTGGGCTCAACTTATCTACAAGGGTATTCCTAGAGGTGTCCTAAATAGGAACTAAGGTGCTAAAATATAAAAAAAAAATAGATGTCATATTTGTATACAAATTAATTTTAATCCAAAAAGTTTGTCATTGGGTTAAAAATAAACCAACTACACAAATGACCTCTAATATAGTTGATAATGGCATCATTGCAAAGAGTGCAAGATAAGGTCAAGTACATGTGATTAGTTGTAATTCACTTAATAAGTTTTATATAATATAGTCCATTTCTTATATTGACAAATCATGAACTACAAATGTACTAGAATAAATTTTAAACTACTAGTAAAGATATTTATTTGTTTAATAAGTGTGATTGAGTCACTTGTTTCCTAGACCGGTGCCTGTCCAATGGGTTACAAAGACACATTTTGTAAGAGGAGAAAAATAGTTAATAGAAGCAAAGAGGAATTGATCAAAGCATAAAATTCATTGGTAATAAGAGATATCAAATATAGAATAGACTTAATGGTCCAAAATTATACTACATAAATCCACATGTAAGGAAAAATGATCACTACAAGATGTGTATTTTTTTATAAATATTGTTACATTTATTAGATCTTAATTATATTTTTATTAACTAATGTGATAATAGGAAAAAATTACACAAAAAAGCATGGAGACACTCATTACCAAGCACACATATCAATATTTCAACCTACAAATACTTTAGAAACCACTATCCTCTTGAAATTGGATGTGTGATGCTTGGAACCCCAAAATCTACTTGATAATTATATAAATCCACTAGAAACAATAATGACCAACCCTTAGAAATGAAGGGTAAACTAGTATATAAATCTTGTTCCAAAACCTTCTTAAATATCTATTCAAAAACTGAAGAGGAGCAAAGTCACCAACGTAATGAATGTAGCTACATTTGAAATTTAAATCCCATTGATGAGAATGAATCCCACAAAAATCAAGCAATTTAGATCACACAAGGACACTCTAGTAAATGAGGGTTTTCTAACTACATTCACGGTGTTGAGGGGTAGGTGAAGTATACATGAGATTAGCAACACATTCAAATTTGATTTGATAGTTGTAGAGCTAAATTAAATAATTTATGGTGTTCTAGATTATTTTCCACTTTTGATCACTGAAAATGCAAGTAAATTTGTAACCCTATGATGATTAATTATTTCTCAATGATAAAAACATTCTTTTCTAAAATATGCACCATAAATTCTAGTCATAAATGAAACTCTAATACATGTAGGGAGGTAGCTAAGAGTAAATAGTGAAAAGTGTTGGAGTTTCAAATGTTAAGAGTCAAGGAGACTTCATGACTGATACTGTTGTCTAGGCGTCAAGGATCGAGATTCAAGGATGACAAGGAAATCATAACATTAAGGTATGTAAATAGGGAATTCTAAACAAGCAATCCCAATTAGATAGGATAGTGAGAAGTTTCGAGGACCAGTTTTCAATGATGACTCATATATGATATCTCATTAAAGTTATAATTGCATCTCTTGCTCTAATATGATATATGCAGGAATTTATTAAGGGTTGGGGATCAAGGATCCTCAGTATAGATTACTTGAGCAATTGGATGGAAAAAAAATTGACTCTACAAAGATATATAAAGGAAATGATAGAGTTCAAGGATGGCAAGGGATAGGTGCCCAGGTAAAGTTAAGGCCACAACTTTGACTTTGAAAAGCTACTTAGTGAAAATACTAAGTCAAGCATCAAGAATCAAGGGGGTCAAGGATTGGGAGAAAGGCCTACCAAGTACCTAAG
The DNA here is from genome assembly GCA_007258455.2 of Sequoia sempervirens. Taxonomy (NCBI): domain Eukaryota; kingdom Viridiplantae; phylum Streptophyta; class Pinopsida; order Cupressales; family Cupressaceae; genus Sequoia; species Sequoia sempervirens. The sequence continues at coordinate 11,086 of VDFB02361442.1, read as the reverse complement.
CAAGGATAAGACCAAAACTTTGACACCAAAGGGAAGTAGAAAGATTTGGGGTTTTGGAGATCATGGGGATGAAGGAAACAATACTGAAGGAAGGGAAACTCCAACAAGGTCCAAAATAATTAGGAATTTGAATGAAAAAATCCAAAACTAAGAAATTGAATTGATCAAATACATTCACAACACATGGAGGAGCCAAGAAGAAATATTATCATGAGGCTTAACTAGGAAAAATTGGCAAGGACTTAGTTTAATTTTATAATTTTTTGATGGGTGATGTAGATCAGGGGGTGGGGACCACAATCCAACTCAAGCAACCACTGGTCAAAACCCTAACACATCAAACAAAAGATTTTTCTTCACAAATTGTCATTTTGCCTAGTAGCACAATAAACAAGGTATTTTTGTCATAACTTTCAGATGAGGCCTCCAACCCACAACCTAAAACTTGTTTTAGATACCCATTAATCCCTTTTACAACATATCCAAAAACTAGTGGTGGTTGTTTTGGAATGACAGCCAAAAAATTGTTACACTTTGAAAAGGCCTAATTAGGCTTGTTTGAATGACTCCCAACAAGGTTTTCAAAACCAAGACCCAAAATATTCATACCAACAGCCCAAACATGTTAAATATGGTATGCACAAACATTTTCTATCACCTAAAATGGTCTCCAAGCAATTTTTTTACAAAACCCTACTTCTATGCAACTTTTTCACCCAAAAACAAGAGGTTTTCACCCTAGGGTATCACCTATTCTTCACCAAATATTATTATTTGCTCTTTCAAACACCATAACTCAAAATACATCCTATCTAACCCCATTCCACCAATTATCAAGCATTTTCATTAGTGGAATGGATCACAAATCATTTTTTTTCTCTCAAAACCCCAAAACCTAAGTTTTTTGAACCAATTTTAGTAAATTTGCTATAAAATCCGCAAATCTTGATGAAATATTATGATACCAAAACAAAAATGAATCTAACTCATCCCTTCATCAATTTCAATGCACAAGAGATCACCTACAGGCCGTACAAAAATGTACAAGTTGTTGTAACAACAAAATTTCCTTAAAAAATGCAGAAAACAAGGTTTTTATTATGTTCAACCTCCAAATCAACTCTCAGAACTTTTTCTTCAACCATTACATGACTTATTTATGCTTTTCCAACCAAAATAAACCTACTACAACTACCTTTTAACTCCCTAACTATTCAACTTCTCAATTAGACCCAAAATGCAAAGTTGCTTAGCAATTTTTTGTAACTTTTAGCAAATTGGAGCAACTTTTACAATATTAACCAAAATTGACTCCTAATGACCAAAATAATAGATAATGACCTTATTCATGGTCTTAAAGACCTTATGACATCAAAGAAACACAAAACTAACAAAAGACCTAACATTTGCAACATTTTCATATTAAGAGCTATGATGCCCTGCACCATACTCCCCAAGCAAAAGGAACTCAAGTCCCCTTGAGGATAGTGCTGCAACACAAAATCCATGCTTGATTCCATCATTCTTTGATCTCCAAGTGCTTACTCCATCAGGAAACCCTTCCAATGAGCCAAAAACTAAAAATTTGCATCATCCTTTGTCTTGTTGAGCTCCTTGGCATCTAAGTTATGCTTCAACTTTAGTGACATGTTTAGTGATTGATGCTTGATTCTTTCCCCATCTGAAAGCATTTTTGAACCTGCTTTAGCACCTGCAAATATACCTCCCCCATCCTTCTTCTTCACTTTAGATGCATACTTGAACTTGCTCTTCTTCCCTTGTAGTGTATCTTTGTTCTTGTCGCCATTCATTTCCATCTCTTCCATCTAATATTTTGCCCCAATGTATGTTGCTTGTTCAAATTTACCAACCTCTGATGTGAAAGAATTTGAATTACTACTATCCTCCTTTGAAAATAATGAATAAAACACACCTTCCATCACCATATCAACATACCTTTGAATCCAACCTTGAATCCCAAGAATCAAGTCATCTTTGACCTTCAACAAATCAGATTTTGACACCAACTCAATATCATTTCCCTCCAAATTCAAACCATTCTTCAAGTTTGTTGTCTTGGTATCTTCATGTTTAGTGGTGGCTGCAAACTCCATGTTTTTCTCTTCATCTACCTTTATAAACTCTTTTCTACCTAACATTATCACATTGGTTGCCTTAGTTTTCCCTTCATCATCTCTATCAAGGGTGTCAAAGTAAAAGAGATTCCATCTTTTTCAATCTCATAGGTATTTCTTCTACCATCATACAAAGCATGCCTATCAAATTGTCAAGGCCTCCCTAACAACAAATGTCACACATCCATAGGTAACACATCACATAGAATTCTATCCTTATACCCTCCTATATTGAACTCCACCCAAGCTTGCTCATTAACCAAAACAAACTGACCCTCATTCAACCAAGAAACTTTACAAGGAGTATTATGTGGTATTCTAGGCAATCTAATTTTCTCAACCATCTCATTAGAAACCATGTTATTTGTACTTCCTAAATCAATCACAACTTTACATACCTTACCCATGCACTTACAAGTTGTTTTGAAGAGTGTCTTTTGTGATGGCTCCTTCTCCATTGATGCTTTGATGAGTGTTCTTCTTACCATTAGTGATTCTCCAACTTTAGGAGCAGCATGTTGTGATGGAGAGTTTACACTCTTAACATCCTCTTCTTATACCAATTAATTCCTTCTTTCACCTCCATGTGAACTAGAAGCTTGACCTTCATTGCACTGACATGCTTGGTGTCCAAATTTGTTGCATTGATAGCACCTTCCTGTGAATCCTTGTGAGCCTCTTACTTGACCTCCAAATTTCCCTCTAAAACATGATCTACCACCTTTAAATCCAGCTCTTGCATCAACAACTTATTCTTTATCCTTTCTTGTATCTTCTTGGCCTTCATAGGACTACCTTGGAGTAGAAAATAAACCTCTTCCTCTATTATTGCTGCCTCTACCCCTAGTTTGTTTGTCTTGCTTCTTTTAAGTTTTTCTTCGGCCCTTATTGCCATTTGATAGCACTCCTCAATCGTTCTTGGATTTTCCAAGGTTAACTCATCTTGGATGTTGAATCTCAATCCACTCAGATATCTAGCAACCTTCTCCACTTCATCCTCCATGTGACATGCCCTTATACTCAACTTATAAAATTCTTCAATATATGCTTTGACATCCATTTCTTTTTGTTTCAAACCTTGAAGTTTCTTAAACATTTGAATTGCATTATCAGATGGTAAGAACTTACTCTTAAGTCTAGCCACCATTCTATCCCAAGAAACAATTTTTGACTTACCTCTCTTTCTCCTTTTAGATTGTTCATAGTCCCACCACAATAGTGCATGACCCTTCAACTTTATTTTTGCAATCTTCACCTTTTGTTCTTCAAATACATCTTCACACTCAAAATAATTGTCAAGTGCTCCAATCCAATCCAAAATTTCTTCATCATTCAAATTACCTCCATATTTAGGCACATAAATCTTCACCTTGGGTTTATCCTCCTTGACTACTCTCAACAACTTAGCCATCCTTAGATCATCAAGATCCAATTCCTCTTCCTCTTGTTCTTCAGTCTCCTCTTCTTCTTCTTCGGGGTCACTCTTATCACCTAAAACCATACCTCTTATTTGACTTGTTTCCAAAGCAGCAAGTCTCGCTCTCATCTCTCTAGCATGTTTTTCCTTCAACTCATTTACTTCTTTGGCAATGGTTTTCCCTTTTAGAGACATCTTGTTCACTTTTCATTTCACACTTTTCTTCTTATTTCAGACTTTCTCTCCCTTCTTCAAATAAAACCTACGTTTTGATACCAATTTAATGCATAGAAAGGGGTGGGGATCACAATCCAACTTAAACAACCACTGGTCAAAATTCTAACACATCAAACAAAATATTTTTCTTCACAAATTGTCATTTTTCCTAGTAGCACAACAAAGAGGGTATTTTTGTCATAACTTTCAGATGCAGCCTCCAACCCACAACATAAAAACTATTTTGGATACCCATTAATCCCTTTTACAACATATCCAAAAATTAGGGATGGTTGTTTTAGAACAACAAAGCCAAAAAATTGTTGCTACAATTTGAAAAGGCCTAATTAGGCTTGTTTGAATGACTCCCAACAAGGTTTTCAAAACCCAGACTCCAAATCTTCATACCAACAGCCCAAAAATGTTAAATATTGTCTTCAAAAATATTTTTCATCACCTAAAATGGTCTTCAAGTCATTCTTCTACAAAACCCTACTTCTATGCAACTTTTTCACCCAAAAACAAAAGGTTTTCACCCTAGGGCATCACCTATTATTCACCAAATCTTATTCCCTACTCCTGAAAACACCATAAACTCAAAATAAATCCTATCTAACCCCATTCCACCAATTATCAAGCATTTTCATTTGTGGAATGGGTCACAAATCATTTTTTTGCTCTCAAAACCTCAAAACCTAGGTTTTCTGAACCAATTTTAGTAAATCTGCTATGAAATCTGCAAATCTTGATGAAATATTATGAGACCAAAACAAAAATTAATCTAACTCATCCCTTCATCAATTTCAATACACAAGAGATCACCTGCAGGCCGTACAAAAATGTACAAGTTGTTGTAGCAACAAATTTTCCTTAAAAAATGCATAAAACAAGGTTTTTATTATGTTCAATCTCCAAATCAACTCTCAGAATTTTGTCTTCGACCATTACATGACTTATTTATACTTTTCCAACCAAAACCAACCTACTACAACTACCTTTTAACTCCTTAACTATTCAACTTCTCAATTAGACCCAAAATGCAAAGATGCTTAGCAATTTTTTGCAACTTTTAGCAAATTAGAGCAACTTTTATAATATTAACCCAAATTGACTCCCAATAACCAAACTGACATATAATGACCTTATTCATGATGTTAAAGACCGTAGTACATCAAAGAAGCACAAAACTAACCAAAAACCTAACATTTGCAACATTTTCATATTAAGAGCTATGGTGCCCTGCACCAATGGGATCCCAACAAGGTGTGTGCAAGTAATAATGTCTTGTAAAATTTAATATAGGAGCATATTATGATAATTTTTTGTGTTATATTATTCCTATGGATGCATATCATCTATTATTAGGAAGACCATGGTAGTATGATAGGAAATTTATACATGATGGGAGAGAAAATATGTAGATTATGATGAAAGATGATAGGAAGCACCTTTAGTTCCATTGGAAGAACTTAAAAAGTAATTGGTAGTAGACAAATTACCCTAGCTCACAAATTAATTTTGAGATTTTAAAAAAATATCGAAGATCATCATAATGTCATGTGAGAAGTCACTAGTTCATACATTGGTTGTGCATGTGTATCATTAAAGGCTAAGGCCTCATATAGGAAGACCTTGTAGCAATGTGTGATGTGATTTCATGATTTTGAATCAATAATATCATATTTATGTTTATTTTTTGTTTCAAGTAGATTATTTATGTGTTTATGCCCTTATTTTCATGTTTGGATAATCATTAACTAGACCTTTTAACTATAATTACATTATCTGGAAGGATAGTTCTAAAGGAAATATACAAGCTAAAGATGAAGAAGCTTGATCCTTGCAAATTTATCAAGAACTTTAATTTAGGGATGCATAGAAAGTAGAGTTAAAAGAATATTTTGAAATATCACTAGTCTTTAACATTATAAATTTGTATGAGTATCCTAAAGGAGTATTAGAAGAAAGTAGAATAGAGATAGAATGGGAAGAATAGTTACAACAACAACACACAAAAGAAATTGGAATATTAAATAGAAAAGTTGGAAGGAGAAACAAAAATAGATAGTAGGATAAATATTTAGTAAAATAGAAAGAAAGGAGATTGAATAATTTTCATGGATATTTATAGTTGAGGTGAGCCATTTTGGTTTCCCTCTAGTTGTCCCAAAGAAAGGAAATAAATTTTCAAAATTACTCATGGTGTCTAATGTAGGAAAATCTAGGGTGTAAGATAAATCTTGAATCACCCAAAAATATTTACTTCCATGTTCATTTAGTTTTTTGTAGGTTACTAATAATTTTCCAGCCATCATACTCTCACCATTTAGTATTGTTCTCATTACAAAGGAATTTTTAAGTTTCAAAGTCATTTTAAGCATATGAGTTCCAATTTAGTGTGCTATTGTAGAGTTAAAAATCATCATAATTCATTTGTAGAGCTCCAGTTTCATATCTAGATCTTCAAGAAATATTATATACACTATTAAGTTAGCTTCTCAAAACTGTTCATTGGTTGAAATTCATAATTTGTTTATATAATTAAGAGTGAATTATTCAAGTATATGGATGTAGAGGAGGGGGACCAACTACTCAGGACCCTAGGTCACAAGAGGGTCTAGAACAATTCGTTGCCCTAATCTACCTCGTGCTAAAGGATTGTCTAAGATAAGCTTGATGTTTTAAGAGGGTGAAAAAGGAAGGAAAATTGATTTGTCACTATTCTTTTATCAACCTGAGAGTTTAGAAAACTAGGTGAGCAAATTATCGAGTCTATACTATAACCTAGGTTGCTCTCTGCAAAAGGACTCCAGTGCAGAAGACAGACGACAACACGGTGCACTGGCATCCCAGTCGGGCGTTGGCATCTATACAGATAGAGAGTACAAAGAACAGTCAAAACTAATAGAGAATTCGCTAACTACTTGATAAATGCAGTTTTATGCAATGACGGAAAGTAGAGAATGAAACTACTAAAATAACAAGAAGGATGTTTTAACTTAAAAGATAGAATTTGACAAGAGCAAAGGTGACAAAAATCAAACTTACGATCAGTCCTGCCTCCCACAAGCTCCACACGAACATGATACCTACACACAATAGAATGGGGAAAAATGTTGGGGCTATTTTGGGGCTTGCCGCAGTCAAACCCCTATTTCGGTGTTCACATCTCCACAGAAAACCATAATAGCCACAATAGAGAAAATGTGATAAATAAATTATTGAAATGGAAGAAAGACCAAGCAATGTTAACAACAATATGCTATCAAATCAAATAGTGATGCTAAGTAAAATGGATATCGCCTCCCCAACAAGATGCCCTCAAGCACGTGAAGGGAGGTGCGAGCTTGCAAGCTTGTAGATGCCAACATTGCCACAACAATGAGAGGAGTGAAACCAGCAAAGCATCAACTTGGAGCTTCAAAAATGGTGGAAGTGTTATGTAGGATTCTCAAGAAATGTGAAGAAGATTGAATGAATGTGTAGAATTGTGAAGAAGATGAATTGAATGTGAGAGATAGTGTTTTGAAGATGAATAGGAGCCCAAAAGAGTTGTTCAAGTTCGGTAAGGGTGCAGGGGTGTTATGATTCATCGCCAATGGAGACTTGTAATGCCTCTACAGTTATAGAGGTGGGAATCTTGTCAGAATGGCAATGCGCCACACAGACATTCGTGAACAGTGCTAGCATCCCTAATGAAAATTCCCCCACTGACACTATAGACAGCCGCCAAATGGATGGAAAGCAAATGGATGAGGTGGAATAGCATCATTGAGTTTAATTTTTCTAAGGTAAGAGGTGTAAATGGGGAATTTGCAAGGGGTGCAAATTCACTCCATTATAGTGGAAAATATTCAAGCTTCATAATAACATTGAATTACATTTCTAAACTCATTGATCCCAAGGAGGTTCATGATGTAAGTTGCATTGAGATTCATTGCATATCCTTTACCACACTCATTCTACATGTTTCATTTTATATCAAAATATTTACCACCTATAGCTCACTCCAAATGCTAAAGCTCGCTATATAAACACCACTTATGATAATTTAAAAGGAAAATAATTGATACTTAGTATTAGACAATGTACCCTGGCTCATAGATTAATTTTAAGAGTTTGATATCATATTGAAGATCAATGTAATTTCATTTAAGAAATTTATAACTCAAACGTTAATTGTGTATATGTACCATTGAAGGTTAAGGCCTCATATTGTAAGTCATTGCAACATATTATGGTGTAATATCAAGAGTCTAAATCAATAAAGACTGTATTTTTATTTATTAGTTGTGTCAATTAAATTTTGTTGTGTCTTTGGATATATGGTTATATAATCCTTAAATGGACCCTCAAGTTGTGATTACATCAAAGTACATGACAAGGCTATCAAAGATAGAGTGTCATAGTTAAATCCTCACAAAACTAGTTAAGAGATGGGATATAGATGTTGTAATATACCATTTGTTCACTGAAGTAAATTTCCTAAGTTTTATTGTGCGAGTAAAAATAAATTGTGTACAATCCATTGCAATAAAAAAAAATCCTTTTCTTTATTGAAAATATATGAACAAAGATGTTATACAACATGTATAAGGATTTCCATTCCATTACAATACTTCTCAAAGTAAAAATGTTCCAAGAAAGTACAAAACTACATACATAGCTCCTACGAGCTTCATAACATAAGATATAGATGGTCCATGAATCCGCCTTTCAAAACCTTAGTCTTTTGTCACCTATTGCAGAGGAGAAGCATCACTCAAGTTCTTTTCTGCAACCATAGACTCATATGTGGTCCCCTGCACATCTATCAATGACGATGGCCCTTCCCTTTGACACAAAGGTATTGGTTGGGTAACCCCATACGACTTACCATTCTAAGCTAGTGCAGTGTCCTACATGACTATGGTTTATAACCTACACTAGGTAGCCCTCATGCATTAAATAGACACAGTGAACTAACAATGGAGTCTCGACATTCTCACTAACTAAAGTGGAGTCTCGGACATTCACACTACTTTGGCCAAAGTGTTCTCACTCAGTACTTTGAGTGATGGTCTACCCTTCACTTACACTCTAACAGATCATTTTGACTAACTCCAGTATATCGATGTTTAGGAAATCCCTCTCCATGGGAAAGCTACTCCCCAAGATAACCTATCTCTTTAACACAACCTATGGTAACACAACTCATTAAGGAAAGTACCAGTTCCCTCCCTTCACAAGATATCAATCCTAGGAGTAACTTACTAATCCTCTAGTATAAATAAATATCTAGGCATGAGTGCACCCTAAGCTACCCATGTCTAACCATATCTAGTATTAACATAATACTAATAATAATACTAATACTTATGTCCAAAAATCTCTCCTATCATGGAGTAATTACAAACAATGCACATACAAGCAAATAGTTTCTAGTATTCCCTCAAGTAAACTATTTTTTTCTCTATATGCAAATAACAATTAAAGACTAGTTTAATCAATTAAGACATAACTCTTATAAACATAAAATAAATAGAAGTAGAATATGACCATGCTTGTGATAAGCTTTCCAATTGGCTGACTACGAACAAAACACCTCTAGAACAACAACTATCTTGTTATTGATCCTCCAACACAGTCTTGTAGTTCTTATCTCTCAAGTTGATAAATACAACTTCTCAAAAGATAATAAACTCACTCTATTACCTAAGGATTCTCCTCTCTATACTTGGAAAATTAATGCTAGTAGAATAAAATAAAATTGCAGAACTTGCTTAGAAATATTGCACAAAATAATGCGTAAACTTGTATAAAGAAGGTGTCCCAAATAGATGAACTCATTCCTCTATTTATACAACAATCGAATGCTCAAATGGCCTATAGATTAGGCATGATTCTTGATAGAAAAATGCATGCATTTCAACACATTTAACTTTTCCAAAGGTGGTGAATTTGCAAGCTCTTACTCAACTTAAACAATTACATATTAACTCTTAATTTTGACAGCAAACAAAGACTAATTCAAATCTGCATATGCTAGAATTCGATTTGTGCCTCCAAAAATACATCTACAGTTAAGAGGATTCAAAGGTGGTGCCAATATCATAATTATCATTTTAGAGATGGTGTGAATTCCTTCAAGAAAGATTCAGTCAAAAACAAGTGAATGATGTCTAAGCTTGTTTCGACCAAGTCAAAGAATGAGTCGATCTCTTCATTAAATCAGCTTTTGACATAGTCATTGGAATGCTTTAACAGATGTTTGATCTTTGCCAAATATAATGATAATTCTATTTACTAAGTCAAGGTTTCCTCATAAACAGGCGTCGACCTTTTCTATTTGATCATCAACTTAATTGTTTGTGTTTTACAAATTAACACAACTCTTTTTATTGATGATAGCAAGAGCACTAAAAATGGTTTCAAAGAATATAGTCATAGCTATTGAAAAGTCGACCTCCAAGTTGTTTATGGTAATCGACTTAAAAACCATATTTATAGCATTTAAAATTGGTTGCAATACATTGCTAAAGATAATCGATCTTAAAGCAATTAACATTTAAACATATATATATATATATATATATATCAACAAAGTATGTATATATAATTGTTATACAAAAGAATATATCAATATAGCAATCACATTGTTACCTTAGTATGTTGATTGTGTATACACATACACACACACACACACACATATATATATATATTTGCCTCTATGTACATGTATGTGTATGTATACATGTGTCGACACACTCGTATGGGAATATCCATTTGCTACCATTCTAGGCTCATCATTGTTAGTAATCAAAACAAAGATGCAACTGGAATCTAATAATGAATAACCAAACCTTTCAAGTTGCCGCCTAAGTCGTGTAGACCTCCTCAAAGGCTGAGGTTGAGGTTCTCCTTCTTCTTTAGAACTTTTAGAGTTGATTGAGCTCTCATTTTCAAATCCAATAGGAGTGCATAGTTCTTCTTTCTTTGGAGTAGGTGGAATCTGAACTACCTCCTTATTCTATTTCTCCTCTTTCTCTAGTTACAACTCAGTAATGGAAGGTTTCATCTCCCTAAAAATCACACTTCTGATGTAGAGAACCTTATGGGCTTCTGCATCCCAAATCTTGTACCCTTTCACACTGAAACCATAACCAATAAAGACACACTTAACAACCTTGTTCTCCAACTTACACCTATGTTCAATCGAAACATGAGCGTAAGCCTCACAACCAAATACTATGAGATGTCTCATCGAAGGATTTTTACCAAACCACGCCTCCATGGATGTCTATCCAACAAGCACTGATGTAGGTGATCTATTGATCAA
>VDFB02361441.1:0-15932 GCA_007258455.2 Sequoia sempervirens | reverse complement strand
ACTTAAGGACTTAGATATTATTCTTAGTTTCTCACTTTTACAACTGAGGGATTCAATCATTTCCCCATAATAGGCTTGTGTATCTAGCTCAATGATGAACCCTGCTTTGTGATCCCCACATGGAATGTTATCCCATAGTCCCATGAATTCTGAGAGCACCTCATCATTTTTGAATGTGTCAAGAACTGGTGGTCCTCGTTGGTCATAATCGATGAGTTGGGGGTAAGCTAGGAGGATTTCATGATTTTGATGGTCTGACTCAAAGGATAAGGTGCTAATCATGAGAAGGATGGTATCCTTGAAGAGCCTAGGTTGGTTGGTTATGGGATCCTTGTCATCACTACTACTACAGATGTGAGTTATGTCAAATGTGAAGTTGTCTCAGATGCGACCTATAAATACGAGTAAGCGAAGTTCAGTTGTGGATCGCTAAGGAGGATTATTGACCTTTCTAACTAGAGTACTTCAACCACGTATGGTTATACTTGGAGGGGTAGATCCGAGGACAATATTTCTCATTCATGTCTCTGGAATGATAGGTATTATAAGCCCGTTGTTATTTTTTCCAAGTCTCTAGTTTTTGTGATAGCCCATTGCGAGCATCATTTGCAGACCTTTAATTCTGTCATCCATTGGTAGATTGGGTGTTGGTTTATTATCTTGGTATAGGAGATGAGATGGGTCCTCCTCTATGAATTCTTGGCCGAGATCTCCCCAACTTCTGAATTTGGGATAGTCTTCAGGGGTGGTTTGAGATGTGGAGGCTTCATTTGATTGTGTACGTCCTTGTGATCTGGGAGATTGTGGTAACTCTCCTACCACAAAAGAATTTTTGGGAATTGTGTAGTTTCCATGACTATTATCTTGGATGATGAGTTTGATATCAAAGATGGTGGGAGTTGTGGGTGTTTTTGTCTCAGAAGTGGATGCGAGAGTGGCTGGATCAATGTACTGTGTTGATGGGCCTTCATCATTTTTAGGCACTTGAGGGAATTTGTAGTATTTTTCCTTAGGGTTCTTGTAGTAGGAGAATGGTTCAGGATCTCCATGGATGGTGACCTCTTGTCCTTCATATGTGAATTTGACACATTGATGGAAAGTTGATGCTACTGCTTGCATTACATGAATACATGGACATCCTAGGAGAATGTTATAAGGAAAGTTGAGGTCTAGGACCTGATAGGTGGTTTCCATGATAGCTGGCCCTACTTGAATATGGATTCTAATTGTGCCTTGGGACACACTTTCTTGATCATCATATGCTCTGATTGTAATTCCTTTCCCTTTGTCGATGGAATCCTTTGAGATTTTTAACTGTTTAATGAGCTTAAGGGAACAAATATTCAAGCCTATGCCACCATCCACCAAGACTCACTTGAATTTACTTTTCTTGACTAGGACCTCTAAATGGAGTGCACGGTTATGAGATGGTTGAGCGGGAAAGTCCTGATCGGAGAACGTAAGGAGGTTTGGAGTGATAATGTTGCTGACCATAGCTTGGAATTGTTCTATGTCAAGATCTCCGGGGACAATGGATGAAGCCAATGCTTCCTCAAGGATTTTCTTGTGGGAAGATGATATTTTTAATAACTCTATGATGGAGATCTGTGTTGGCATTCTTTTTAGCTGATCAAGGACATTGTACCCATTGGGAATGGATCTTGAATTGGATATGAAAGTTTTGTTTGGTTGAGATGATCCTACAATAGTAAAATTTCCGCCTCTTGTGGTGACTCCACAATCGGCTTAAGCTCCTTTGATAGTGATTACTGTGTAGTATTCATCTAGGGAGGTGATGATAGTTTCATACACATGATTCACATTTATGAAGGTTCCTTTCCCCTTATCAGTGTTATTGCTCCCTTTATTGTTATGGTTAGGCATCAGATTCATGTATATTTTGAGATTTTGATTCCCTGTTGGTTGTTCCACATTTATGATTCTTTGATCAATAAGGTCTTGGACTATGTTCTTTAGTCTCATGTAGTTGTTCGTGGTGTGCCCTTTGATTTTGTGGAAATCACAGAGCTAATTTTTTTTGTACTAAGGAGGTTTAACATCTGGTTCTTTTTAGTTCTTATAGGTGGGAATCTTGACAAGGTTTTCGTTTAGTAATTTCTTCATGATGACTTCGAGTGGTTCCCGAAGGGCAGTGTATTTCTGTTTGGTGAAGTTCTTGTTTCGTTGGGGAGGTCCTCTTTGGTCATTGACGTTATTGATTGCTTGGTTGTTTGGTTGTTGTGTTGTTGTGTTTGCTTGATGTTGGTTTTGGTTTTGTTGTTGTGGTGCGGGTGTGTTCTATCAAGTGGCACTGATAACAACTTTGGCATCGATGACACCATCGTTTGTAATATTTTTATTTCTTTCCCATGTGCTAGGTTTTTCATTGTAATTGGCAGGTGAGCGATTATTCTATTGTTTAGGATATGAAGTTGATCCTCCAGGTTGTGTCATAAGTGCTCGTTCGATGCTGAGCACCTTTGAAATCAACTGGTTGTACATGGTAATCGCTTGGACCTTGAGATGGAATGCTAAGAGGCTGTCAAGGTTGGATATGATAGTGCACACTTTTTGTTCCTTGGGCATGACCCATTTGCTCTGATTGGCCTTGGATCACCATCATTGTAGGAATGAAGCAAATGATTCATTCTTACCCTATTTCAAAGCTAAGAGCTCCTCTAGACTAACATCCACAATGATATTGCATGCGTAGTTTTTGATGAATGCATCTATGATTTCTTGGAATTTCTTGATGCCTGTGGGTAGGTGAGAGAACCATTCCTTGGCATGGCCAACCAAACTCCTAGGAAATAGCCACATTAGATAGGTATCGTCATACGTGACTTCCATGCAATGAACCTGGAATTCCCTAATGTGATCTTCAGGGTTTCCCATCCCATGATACTTGTCAAACTTGGGGATCTCAAATCCCTTTGGAAATGGTTTCATCACAAGGTTCCTATCGAATGGATAAGGACACAAGTTACTAGATTTTCTTGTGGTTCGCCTTGATTGAAGGTCACACTGCCAGCGTGAGCACCACAAACTCCCACGTTTTTGCTGCCTGGTATTGTTTTATCACTTGTTGATATGCTTATACTTGTGCTACTTGTTTTTGTGTAATATATTGTGCTTGTGCATGTGCTTGTTGTGCTTGATATTGGGCGTGCACTTGAGCTTGGGCTTGAGCTTATACTTGGGCTTGTGCTTGTGGTTGTACTACTTGTTGTTGCAATAGGATTGGGCTTGAACAACCTTTTGTGCTTGTAATGCAGCTTGGGCTGCTTGAGAAACTTGAGTGGCTTGCTGAGTATCTAGTTGTGTGGCTTGTTGAGCAAATAGTTGTGTGGATTTTTTCTTTTGTACTTGCAGGAATGCCTTTTGATAAGTATCTTGTTGAGTGGCTTGCAACACCATACTGTATTTGCTTGATATATTGGAGCTTGGTGGTGGTGGGGGTGGTGGTGGTGAGAGGTGCTGTTATGTTGGTGATTTGAGTGGTGGATGGTGCGATCGATGTGGTTGGTCCTTGAGAAACCATGATTTGAGATCTTAGGGGGTTGGTTGATGATGTTTTGATTGCTTGTGTAGTTGTCATCTATTATTGCGATGTTGATGACAAGTTTTGAGAGTTTGGCGTGATATTTTGATTTATTTTTGGGATATTGGTTTGATTTTGATTGATATTTGGTAAAGGTGGAAGCCCCAAGCTAAGTAGTGGTGTGGATAATGGTGGAAGAGGTGAAAATGTGAGGGATGTGATCTCTTGGGAGAATGGTGCAGTATCGAAAATGCCCCTGGGTCCAAATATGTCACCCTCTCTTTGTGAAGTTATGGGGAGAGAGGTTTGGGGTGTTGCACGAAAGGATGATGATGATGGATCATTAGGATCGTGGAAAGTGAGAGGGGTATACTTATGTAATGGATTTTTGGGTATGTTTTGTTCCAAAATGGTGTTTGCATCCAAGTCTTGATTATTGATAAGGGGGTGTGTTTGAATGGCATTAAGAAATGTACTTCCCTTATTAACATTAGGTTGAGTTGGAGCAAAAGATGTTGTGATTTGCGGGATGTTTTGAGTGATCCTTTGGGATGGGGGTGTAGATGAGATGGGGAGTGTGGATGAAATTGGAGGCATGACCTCCAAAGATGGTTCCACTATAGAGCTCACGTCAAAATTAGAAGGTAGTTTGGCCCCTTGTTTTGCTAGTTCGAGCATGTATAGTGAAGGGTTGAGCCTCATCATGATATTGATAATTTTATGGTTTTCTGGATTTTGGATCATTTCGGTGATTTCCTCATGTGACATCCCAAAGGTAAGATCTTCTTCTTGGTTTTCCTCTTGTGGATTTTGTGATGATGAGAGAAAGTTAGTCAAAGTATTTCTTGATTCGACGAGATTCATTTCAGAGTTTGTTTTACTTAGGTCACTTGAAGCGGGTGTTTCTTTGTTGGCTTCCATGCTCTTCTTGTGTTGAGATCTAATCTGCACCATAAAATAGGGATCAATTTGTAAGAATATGGGAGATGAATCTCCAATTCTTTGGGTTGATATATCTTTAAGTACAAAAGAGAAATTTTAGGATGGTTTGCAAGATCAAAGGATGATAATGGTATGGATGTAAGATGGATGTTTGATGGATGATTGGAACTCTTTGAGAAAATATTGAAGGGTATGTTAAACTTTAGGAATTGATTTAGGATTGATTTGTTTTGGATTTGGATTTTGGTAAACTCATGAACTCTAAGAGTTTTGATGTTGTCCTAGAGTTAAATCGTTCACAAGATGATAATTTGTCTAGGTGTGAGAAGAAGGATCCATCTAAACACTCCTATCCAAACAAGATGATTTTGATAATGAACTCTTAAATCCCAAGATGTTGGATGTTTATCAAGGGATGAATTTGTTCACAAGTTTTGATAATTTGATTAAATATGTGGAGAAGGATGCATGTACACACATTCAATCAAACAAGGTGATTTTGGATTGATTTCAAATGATTTGCCCAAAGTTTAACATGAAGGATTTTTTCAAGAATTTCAAAGAGTTGTTGATGAGATGATTTTGGTTTTGATATTCAAGGATGAATGAGGGTTTGATTTTAATCCTAGGATGTACCTAAAAAGACACTTGTTTACTAGACCTCAGTATTGAAGAACATACGATACTTCTAAGGATCTCTATAACTAAGAAGTGGTTCAAATTGAGCATACATTTTTGTAAGGAAAGCTAAGGTGCAGAACTAACTCTCCTAACGTCAAAACCTCAGGGAAGAATGCAGAGATACTTTAAAATTTTCAATTACAGTCCAATTAAGATACACTTGAAAGAAATAACAAAAACAAAGAAATAATCATACGTAGATGAACACCAGATTTACATGGGAAAACCCTTACGGGAGAAAAACCCACCACACCAAGAGAAGTCACTTTGTATTACAGTAATGGAGATTACATACAGAGATCATACTTATCTTTTTTATGTCAATTTACAACAGCATTCATAATGATCATCCTTGTACAGAATATTCAAGTTACAATACTCTTAGAATCAAATTCACTAATCACTCATCGAGTTATTCATCCAACTATTCATGCAACCATCGAACATCCATTCGTCGAACCGAACATCATCTGCAATTACAGGGTATATCTATGTCGCTCCTGTCTGTCGAACTTCCTCACATAACTGCCACAACAAACTAACTTCCAAACCGTTCCCATTCGGCTTCTTTGATTGGTCGAAGACTCACCACTTAAGATAGTCATCACTTGGTCAAAGGAATTCAACTTGTGTCACATGCCAGTGAGACAATAACTGTGTCTCCCCGATGCCACAAGACTCAACCATCGACGTCACCAAGAGTCATTGATATCGGCAAGAGGTTCCACCGAGTTCACAAGCTGTCATTCAGACTTCCCCTTGTTGCCAAGACATCATACCGATATCCATCACATGTATTGCTATTCAGCAAGACCATCGTTACTCAATGAGACATCATACCGATGTTGAAAGGTCACATAGATATCAACTTTCCCATCGTCAAGACTATTGCTACTCACAAGGAGATCACATCGATGTCTTCAAGTTACACTGCAATGTTCCACTATCGGTGAGACTTCGTTCGTCGCTAAGACTTCATACCAAAGCTTCCATGTCACCCCGAGACCACCTTTCAACAAGAGTTATACCGAAGACATCCCACAACATCGGTGAGACAAACACTCATCGCCAAGAGTTCTTACTGAACCCTTATGTGTTATTACCAATGACCAGATGGCGTGAATCTCCCCTGGCACCGCTTTGTCGCCCAGTAGCTCTCTATATCTCATACAATGGCTTCAACACCAACAACCACTCGCAGTACAGCACCAACAGCGTTTTCTACAAATAATATTCCATTCAAGCAGATGCATTTCATGTCCTGATCATAATCAAGGTTAATTTAACTCAGTCAAATTTTACAGTAATGAATGTCAGCACTGACGGCCTTTCTGTGCTCAAGTGAGATTAGAGAGCACATTATTTCCAACAATTTTCTGATTGTTCAAAAAGATGATTCTATTGCGCTATCTTGATATGTTTTGATTGTTTCCTAACAAATGTATCTCTTGATGACTTTGAGTAAAATCAAATTTTGGAACTTTGACCCAAGGATCTTTGTTTTGGGATTTTGACTTTCTTGGAACCCAAGAGGTCAAGTTCATATGAGAGTCGTAATTATATCTTTACTTTAGTGAATTTTGTTTACCACAAACACTTCTTTTGATTAGATTTTCAAACTAAATGTCTAATGTCTTAATTTCTTCTAATCCCACAAAGTATGTTATGTGGAAATTTGATGAAGTCAAGGCAAGGGTTACCTATTGTTTATCTTATGAAAAATTGAGATATAAGTCTTCAAGTCAGGAAATTTAAGGATGGAACCTAAGGAGCAACAAACACAAATGAATTTGGTCAATAGATTTGCCTCCTAAAGGGTTTGAAATACATGATGATGTTATGTTTGTTTCAAATGTTTCTAAAACAAGAAAAAGTGTTTCAAACGTTATAAAAGTACAACCTTATTATGGTGACACATTTGCTTATTATTAAAGCAAATGTTAGATGTTTTCACCCACAGTTCTCCATGACACCCACTTATTAAGGAAGCCATTGACCAAACCCATGAAATGTCATCACTGTTAATTGTGAACGACTGCCTTTTGCATCAGTAGATCAAGATTTTAAAATTCTGTAAAACATGGGGTTTTAATTCGGACTTTCCATTCATAGGAGTTGACCCAACGTGGTGAGAGACCATTGTTGCCCTTCTCGTTAGAGCCAATCATGTGATACTAGCGTTTATTCCAATACCCACATTTATATCCCGGTTGGAAATACTATTGGTTTTAGAGTGTTACCGGTTGAGTCGTTCCCCTTTGCAGTACCTTCCGGCAAAGCACCCTAGCATGTACAATAGTGCAGGAAATGTATTTATAGTTTGATCAACCTTCGTTTAGAAACAAAGGGAGAACACATGCAATAGATTTACTCACACTCGCATAATTTGTTCAATTTTTAAAATCCAAATTGAAGTGTGTATGGAAATTATTTACGCAACTTAATGTCACCAAAATCCTTTTGATTCTCAAGATCACCGTGAGGTGTGAGAGAAGCGCATACATATTTTGATGATATTACTTTGTGTATGTAATTGCAAAATAATGTAAACACTTGTTTATTTTAAATCCTCAAAGAAAAAGTGAGTTCGTTTTAAAGCACCAAAGTAAGTGTGACAATTTTCCTTGTTCAATTTTTAGTTCCAAAACAAACTTTAGTAAATTTGAGTCCTAATTTTCTTTTTAAGTCTTTTTGTAACAAGAATTCAAAAGTTCTTTTTAAAGCCCAAACGAAATTAGTAAATCCTAAGCATAAAAGGATGACAATTTTTCCTTAAGAGGAATAGTGAATCCTCCAAGAGTGTTAAACAAACACTAGAGTGTTTTAAAACACTTTTTTTTGGTGAAATGACATCATCATGCTTCTCCTTTCGCCTTTGACTGAACCGAACCTACAAGAAAATCGCTTAGATTCTCGCAGAAAACAGAGGTATCCAAGAGTAAAAAATAGACAAAAAAGAACTATAATTTGAAAAGCACGGTTATAAATAAAATTTTACTTCATACCCTCCGCAACTCAAGGTGTCGCATTGATTTTCCCAGGCAACTTCAAGGCATCACACATGCTTGATTTCTTTCCAAAGGTGCCATATAGCAACGCTTATCAACGCTCTGCTAACTAGACCACCTGCTGGAGTATGAATGCGCTACATTTTGGGCATGGATTTTTTAGAAAGATCTCACAGTCTCACGGCAGCTTTGAATTCAACTGCGGGCAGGAAAACATGAGCGTCACTGTTTGAATTTTCAGCAGTTCCATATAGTGACGCTGGAGAACTAGCGGTGTTGAACAAGGATACTGAGCTTCCAACAACGGAGTTTTCCTGTAGATAAAGAAAAACATGGAATTTTTGACAAAAACGTGATTAGAAGATGAGATTTCCCTCCTTCTAGCACCAAATGTAGAACCCCAATCCAAATACCTGCAAAACACAATAAACAAACATATTCAGAGATCATATGCAAGTAAGAACAAGGATTCCCCATGAAATCCATTAGCAAAGCTTAAAATAGGAAATAAAGCAAGAATGAAATGAAAGAACAAGAAAGTAAGCTAAATCCTATTGAAGACAATACAAACTCTTGATCCCATGGGGGAATTGGTGCCAATTTGATGTGAAAATTGGCCCTTTCCCAACTCCAATGCTAACTTTGATGATTTGATGAAGATTATGATCCACTTTGATGAAGAGTGATGAGTGATCCAAGATGAAAACATGCATAACCTAACTACAAATTTGAAAGTATGGATGGAGATTGCTGAATATTTGAGCATAGTAAGTTTACTCAAATTGTGAGTGATGAAATGAGGAATGAGGCCTTGTATTTATAGAATGTTAAGTTGAAGAGATGTCCAAAATAGAGCAATGTGGGACTAAATTTCATCTAATGGCAAAGTGCCACTTGTCAGGATGTGAATGGATAGAGGATGTGCAAGTTTTGATCAATGTGCCAATAAATGCATATATTTGAATTTTGAAATTGTTGAAATGACATGTAAGAGGGAAAGAAGGTGTATTAAATGCCACTTGGCTCAAGGAAAAAGGACTTTGTAGGTGGAGTAAATGCCTTTTTGGAAGGAAAAAGTCCACTTCAATTTTGAATTCAAACTTGAGGAATATTCCTTAAAAGATGCCTTGTTGAAGAAAATAGAGATTTAATAAATCAAATAACTCTATTTTCATGTGCAAGTGGTAAAATATGGAGGATGGGACATGAGAAGAGATTAAATTAATAAAGGTTAATTAATTTAATGAAGGGATTAAATGATGTGACCTATTTGACTTAAATTTGTGGATTTATTTAAATCAAACATGAGAAGAATATGATGGAGGGTTAATTAAATAAGGACTTTTGATTTATTTAATTAAAAGAGATGATGTTAGATTAAACTAAATAAGGTTTTAATTTATTTAATTTAATAGATAGACTTTAGAAATTTAATCAAATAAAATTAATTATTTAATTAAATGGGGATAATTAGATCAGACTGGTTAATTTAATTATCGAGAAAGGATGACTTAATTAGATAACTGATTTATTTGATTAAGAGAGGAATATTGATGAATTTAATCAGATAAAGGCATTTGATTGAATGGTTCGACTGAAGGATGATTCAGGGTGAAGCGATGTTAGTGGTCAGGATCAAATCTCCAATGTCAATCAGTACATTTTACTTGTCTGCACATAGTATACGCAAATTAATACAAAATATATACATGAATAAAAGGTATACGAATGAAAAAATGTAAGTCGCTAAGTATACATTGGAATATGTATGTAAGTCACAAAGTATACATGTAATTTGTAAAGTATACTCTTAAATACACGTAACTCATATCTATTGAACCATGGATTTATAATGCAAATATGGAGACCATCGATAATTTTTTTTTGTATTAACCTGTATAAGAGTGAATTTGCACCCCATGTGCAAATCCCCTTTTTTCCTTTATCCACCTTAGAAAACCAAGTTCAGAGGCTTAATTCCACCTAAGCTCGCTGTTTGCATCCCACTTGGCACCTATTTTGAGCGTCGGTGGAGGTGTTTCTGTTGGGGACACTCGCACAACGCACATACGTCTGTGTGGCGCACTGACGTCCTTGGAAAATTCCTATGGTTGAACCTACAGAGGTGTTACACTTCTCATTGTAGGTGAAGTTGTAATGCCCCCTTCAACCGACCGACCTAAATATGGCCATTTTTCTCTATCCCTCCTTCAAATTCATCCCTTCAACATTCAATCCAACTTCTCCACAACTTCTTTTGAGCTATTGCACTCTTAAAGCTTCCATACTCACATTCTTGCATTCACCCTCACTCACTCCAAGAACTCAAGCATTCCATTGCAGTCAAAGCAACACTCCATCACTTTGGTTGAGCTAGTTTGGGACCACACCATTGCAGTAGAGGCCCGAGTACTCTCATTTTCTCCCCCAAGAAACCTTGAGTGCTCTTGGTGGAGGTGGTAAGCTTCCCTCTCCTCTCCTCTATCACTTGGTTGAGTAGCATTGGCCTCAGTACAAACACGCATCGTGACAACACAAGCGTGTTTTGTGTTGCATCACTAAAATGGCAAAACCCAACATATCTGATCCTCAAGGCCTACATTTTTCATATTCTCTATTCCGTATGTGGCTCCAACAAAGTAGTTTTTACGATATGTGAAGTGTGCATGCATGTTTTTCACATTCCACGACATTTTTCATGATCTTGTACCACCTCTGCATATACGGCGTTGAAAGATATGTAGCATCAACTAAGTTTGAATACTGAAAACTCCATATACAATTGAAGTTTGAGGGGAACAATGTGCTTTTGAAAAAGTCAAATTGTTGAGGAGTTTGAAGAAAGAAGAAGCTAAGGCTACATAATTGGGTTGAACTCCTCCATTTGAAACTCTAGTTTTTTAGGTAAGTGAAGTCCTTACACATTTTATTTCATTCTATTATGGCTTCCTTTCATTTTTGTTATTTTGTATATTCCATGTTGATCATTGTTTGTATGTCATTACACCTTATGTTTTTAATGCACATTTTAAATTACACAATTCTATGCACTTGCCAATTACATTTTTAAACCACATCTCTTTGAGGCATTTTGTAATTTAACAATTGACTTACCTTGTGTATGCTTCCACATTTTGTATACACATATATATGATAATTTATAAAAATAAAACAATTTCGATCCTTTTATTATGAAGTGTATACCAATCAAGTTTACTGAGTATTTTGTCAAAAATTATACCAAGTAGCTCATTCTTGTCTATATACCAAATTTTCCATATATCTCTAAAAAAAATGGAAATATACCTTCCACATTGATACATCTTAGAAACTATTTGGTTTTACATTATTTAAATCTCTACCTCATCACTAAACCTATCTCATCACTTTTATTGATGATATATTTTAAATGTTTCCTTGATTAGTCTACCTACTAGGGATTCTAACCCTTCTCTCCACTGTTAGAAGACTCTTTATTGAAGGATAAGTTAGCAACATGGGGAAAGGTGCAACCTATCTTGCAATCATGGCTCAAAATGGAAGCATGGAAAAAGAATTTGAATTGTGATGCAACTAGGGGAGGTCCTGCAACACAAAAAATCAACCAACAACAACAATTTACAAGTCACAATTCTCAAAACTCTTCACTTTTCACCAAATCAGCACTCTTCCTTGTAGCATTGCCAACTCATTCAATTGGATATTTATTCTAGATAAGATTATTTTAGACCAAGACTTGAAACATTTCAAGGACCCTTCAGGGTATACAATCACATGCCAACAAACCACTATTGGTTACTTTGTAACAACTTTCTCAAATCGGGCTTTCTATGCCAACTAGGCCCCAAATTAGGACACCTTAGCAAATAAACTTATCTTGAAACTTGACCAAAACCTCCAAACACATGTGGGAAACAATTTATATGTATTCAAACCAAATAATTCATAATTATTTCTCAAAAATTCATCCACCAAGATGCCAAAACCAAAAACTCTCTTTTTAAGCCAAATAACCTAGGGCTTATTGGAAAACACACTTCCCAACCTTATAAAAACATGCCACCACCTCAAATAGGTCTAAAATTTCTTGAAAAAACTCAATTCAACAAGAAACAATGTTTCCCTAACACAATACTCACTTTAGCATGTCAAAACCTCTCAAATTCACATGGAAAACACCAAATTTCACTCTAGGGCTTCATGCCCAACTCAACTCTTGACCTCCCTTGCACACACTGAACATTACCACACCTTTTTAGTGATGTTTTAGACCCATTCCTCAAGTTAGAGTTATAATAGTGAGAGGAATGGGTCAAAACACCATTTTAAATGACATTCAAACCTTAAAACTGTGTTTACTGTGTTCAGGCCGGTCTCAAAAATGATTGACATGGTAGGGGCAGCATATGCCCCATAGAAATGGGGTGTCATGGTGATTATATCACCATGAAACTCAATTTCTATGAGGCATATGCTGCCCCTACCTACTCAACCCTACTGCATTGGCAAGCTAGTGAGTGAGCTAGCTTGCCAACACTCCACTAGCTTGCCACGCGTAGGGCCGTGCTGCATACCAGCAGAAATAAAGGCGTCACTCTGCGATGGCAGGCATATGACTCAGCAGAAATGGGGCGTCACGCGGATGGTGATATACATCACTATGATGCCTCCATTTCTATGAGGTTACATTTTCTCTACCCTTCAAACCCTACCACTGGCAAGCTAGTGAGGCTGGGCGCCAGTCACTCACCAGCTTCCGCAACGTCGAGGCCAGAAGGTGGGGCAAATGTACTACAGAAATGCGTCATGATGATATAGTATAGTATCATAGAAATGGTCATAGTGATGGTATATATATATCATCAGGACACCCCATTTCTAAGTGAGGCATAATGCTCTCAACCTATTGGCACAAGTAAGCTAGTGAGTGAGCCATCTTTCCAAATGGCTCCACTAGATCACCGCGGACACCCCATTTCTATGAGAAATAGCCTCACTTTCAACCCCACCACATTTGCAAGCCAGTGAGTGGGCTGGGCTTGCCAACACTCCACACTCATTAGCTTGCCAATAGGGTAGGGTTGAGAAGGTAGGGACAACGTGGTAGAAACCTAGGTGATGAAGACCCCAAAAAACTCAAAATATCATCGTGGCACCCCATTTCTATGAGGTATACGCTACCCATACCTTCTCAACTCTATCGTATTGGCAAGCTAGTGAGTGGGCTAGCTTTCCAACACTCCACTAGCTTGCCAATATGCAGGGTTGAGAAGGTAGAGACAATGTGGTAGCAACCTAGGTGGTGAAGACCCCGACCAACTCAAAATGATCAGACTAAAACAACAAACCATCACCTTAAACAATATACACTCAACTTATCCCAAACACACACCTAAAGGCTTGTAGCCCTCCAACATTGCTTTTTCTCAATATCTTTTAGAGAAGGCCGTACAAATACTTGATAGGCATCATCTGAGACACACTTCAACTCCTAACACAACATACCAAAAGGTTTCAAGAGGTTTCTTTGCAACAATATTGAAAACCAATAGGCTGCCTTGCCTTGTAGGCCACCAAATAGCCCTCTTTTACAAAGGAGGTACCTCCAAAACACTTTGTTTTCACCAAATATCAACTAACAGTCACTAATTGTGTTACAAAAAAACAAATTCAACTATTATTTCTCAAAGCCTTGACATCTAAAATGTTGTACCACCCAATCCTCAACTTTCATGCAAATAACCTAGGGTTTATTGAAAGTCTTGACAACCGGGATTACCAGATCTCATCGATACCAACAACACTTCAAAAATGCCTTGCCAAAACTCAAACAACCATTACATGGAAGGTTTCTTCAATATTTCATCAAAACCCTTGTACCACCAAAAATTGGACCCGCTGCTTGGCATGAGATTAAATGGACTTAATGAGGCCCTAATCTAGTGTTGTGAGGCATTTTATGTATCCACACTAGGTCTTGGACCCTTGAAAATGAAATAAGATGTGTTTATTAATGCCTTGTAAAGGTGTTGTGAAGTATTGTAAGATTCTTTCACACTTTTCTAGACTTAATTAACCTATTTATTCCTAAATTCAACATTATAATAACATTATTTCATCAGTCTAGAAGATTCTTAATATGAACTTAATGATAAACTAGTGTTGTAATGTGATCTACACATTCACATTGGTTCTTGTGCTTTTCTAGGCTATGTGGACCTAATTTTAGTGTTCAAAAGTGCATTTAATTACACTTTCACATTGATTTATGTGTCCCAAGCCCTATTCAACATTTACATCACCATTAATAAGTTATATTTTACCCATATTGTGTATCTCGAGGCTTTAATTGATCAAACACCCAACAAGATAACATTTTAAACCTTATTTCCTATCTCCTGAGCTTCATAGGTTTCAGAATGGCCCCTGTGGGACCCATTCTCCATGCTTGGAGAATGAGTCCCATCTGGGTGGGACCCATTCACCATGCTTGGTGAATGAGTCATATCTGGCCCCCATTTTGACCCTTGAGTAGGAAAAAGTGAAATTTAAAGTTTATTTTCACTTCATGTTGGCCTGTGATGTAGTATAGTCGGGTACTAAGGCACAATTGACTATAAATAAGTGTTTTTATCCTCATTTTACATCTAACTTGACTCAATTCATATCCATTATTCATTATTCATGTATCAATCTTTCGCTCGAAGTCAAGCAACTTAGGGTTTCTCCAATAGAAGTCTTCAAGTTAGCATTCTAAAGCATTCAAGGGCTAATTCTACATGTATTTATATAGACTTCCAAGATCAATCCTCATTTCAAGGTAATTCATTTCCATTACTACATGCTTCATTCACTTATTTCATCATTTTGGTTTAATTACCTAAACGGGGTTTTACCAAGGCAACCCCCCATTCCCTAACAATCAAAAATTTCTCTTCTTATGTTGTTTGTATGCAGATTTAGGTCCTTTGGAAGCTTGAGAATCATTGAAGATAGCATTTGAAAGTCATCCAAGTCTTCTTCCCTACATTGAAGTCAAATCATCAAGGAAAAGTCACTTTGAGACCCGAATCTGACAATTTCAGAAGTGGAGACCTGTGGGAGGAAGAAGGGAGGAAGAAGTATAGATCTAACTCCATAGAATCTTCCTCTCATTTTCTAGATTTATGTAGGTGGACTGATTTTTCACCCATGGCGAATGAGTCCCACCTGTAGGCCTAAAAATTGATTTTTTGGGATTTCAACTCCCGATAGTCAGAAATAGGTTTACAAAAGTTTTTAGCAGAAGCATGACTCATTCACCATGCTTGGCGAATGAGTCCTAGTAGCCATTTGCAGAAGTGTCAGAGACATTTTAGAACTGCTAATATCTCGCTTTCTAGGTGGAAAACCCTAGGAAGAGAGCCAAGCATTTCGGGTTCCTAAAATCTATGTCACATTTTGGTGAACCCGACTTTCTGAATACTTTTACTTTCTGATTTGGTGGCTTTTATCATAGCTCTAGCCTTGCATTCATTTTGCATTAGGATTTGCATTAGTTTGCATGCTAGACTTTAAAATTTGCATTCATAAAAAGTGTATTTAGATGGCATTTCTTGCATCTAAATTCATTTTGATTTTCTATAAATCTATATTTTTCATTTAATTATGCATATTGGCTCTCAGAATTCATAAAAATCAATCATAGATTTTTGAAATTTTTGAAAAAGGTCCATACTAGGACTCATTTGCCACCTTGGGAGAATTAGTCCCTTCTGGCA